>JARPMJ010006440.1:0-52713 GCA_033366665.1 Phoxinus dragarum
GTAGCTTGTGGAGGCTCCGCTTCAAAACTCGCAGATCAGTCGTAACCCACCACCTTTCTTGGGTACAATGAAGTAGGGACTGTAGTGTCCTGACCTCATATCGGCTGGAGGGACCGGCTCTATCGCGTCCTTCGCCAGTAGGACTGCGATCTCCGCACGCAAGACATGGGCATCGGCTGCTCTCACTGTAGTGGAGTGGATGGCCCGAAACTTGGGGGGATGCCGGGCGAACTGAATCGCATAGCCGAGCCTGATGGTCCGAATGAGCCAGCGAGATGGACTGGGGAGCGCTAACCAGGCTCGCAGAGACCGTACAAGCGGGACCAAAGGGACCGTAGGCGTACCCGGAGTGGGGCAGCGAGGTGGAACACAGGGACGCGGCCCGGGAGGCTCTCTTGGGGAGGCGGTCCGTAGCGTGGTCTAAGTGTGCTGTGCAGCACTTACCTGGTTCCACGAGGCAGGAGGTGCAGGAGGCGGCTTGGTTGCGTTCTCGAACCACACACTGCGCTGCCCGCTGGCGACAGAAGAGGCGGATGAGGGTGGTGAGGATTTTCTCCTCCCACTACTCTCCAGACCCTCTTCAGACCCACAGATAGAGGATCTGCTCTCTTTTTTTTTTTTTTTTTTTTTGAGAATTTGGGAACCACTGTGACTCCAGTGGTGGAACAGAATTTTGACTCAAAAGATTAGTTTCCCAGCCCTCTACTGGGAGAGAGCAGCTCCACCCATCTCCGGGTCACCCGTCTCCAGTGATTGTTTCACCGACCACTTAAACAGTGGTTGAGACGGGTGGTGTCATCCTCCTGCAGCGGACACAGTAGAGCAGGCTGTGCCGGAGTTCTCTTTTTTGCAGGGGATGACACCCTTGGCGACGAGTAGACTGAGGGGCAGCCCACGAGGTACTCTGGTGGTACGTCAGGGGAACCGCTTCAGTCTGTTGCTGACTGTGGAGAACTGCTGGGCCAGTTCTCAACAGTGTCGCTGAAAAGGCCACCTTATGAGATGGAGCATCGAGAAAGCGTACTTTGACGAGCTCTCACACCTCTACAAGGACAGCCAGGGGGGTTTCTGGACCACCAAGGTGGACATCGTCTGATCGAGGGCCAGCACTGTGACTTGAACACGGTCAGTCGACAAGTGCAGCTCAACCCCAGCTCAGAACTACCCTCGTGCAATAAGAGTGCCTTGGCCTCGCATGCAGGGTAGAGGTGGCCTGCCAGAGGCACAACCACCCCACCATCGAGGGTAGTGAGAGAGGTGAAAACTTTATGCAGAATTTGGCACTTTTGGCGTTCCATATTTTTGGCACCAATATAGCTCCATACTGCTAAGTTTTCAATGCACGTCCGAGAAAGACCCGGGAAAGCATGGCTGTCCGCTCTGAAACTGATTCAGCATAAGCACACACACTATTACAGTGGGAACTTAACATCATCCTCATTTCCAGAACGAAACAGCCCCTCTCTCCGATGTAGCAATCGACATCTGCCCTCAGCTGGAGCCTTGAATGAAACGCTAGGTTCCTCCATCTTTTTCTTTTTTTTTTTTTTTTGAAGGACCAGCAATCTCATCCAGAAGCTGCACAGCTTGTGATGCGCTAGAGAGGGAGGGGCCCTAGGGGGTTGGTTCCCCGAAGGAGAAGCCCTCAGCTCTCAGGATCACCCAAGCTATTCTACTGAAGTAGACCTCTCCTGGTGGCCACCAGGGAGGGCGCTACAACGGAGAATAGACATGGGGACCGCGCACCTAGAGCGCCGAGCGAGCGCTGGGTTGCCGTGACAACCCGCGCTGCAGCCCGGCAGCTCGACGGCACACGACACGCTGGTGTCCCAGAGTGTCGAGCAGACCTGCAGCTGTGCTTTCACACACAAGCAGCGGCTGGCCAACAACAGTGGGGACTCAAGCTTTCCGGAGAAAGCAGAGTCAACCGGCGTGCCGACGTGGTCATGTTCCCGTGAAAACATGAACCACCCACGAACACAGTCTCACATGTTTCCCAGGCATGCGAGAGAGTGATCGTGGCCGTCAGTGAGGACAGGAAACGACCGCAACCAGAAACACACGGGTGGAATGTCATCTTTAGAAAGACGCAACTCACACCCATGTAAGCTCTTTCAGGTGAATGCTCTTCTTGGTACTGAAGCACGCAGGGGAACGGTCGCAGCGGACACAGACAGGAATGTGCAACCTGTCGTGCGCTGTCTCTCTTCACGGCGGTCTTACCAGCCGTAAGAACGGCTATTTAACGCTCTTGGCACACCGTTACCAGCTGTGAAAACAGCTTTTTTTTTTTTTTTTTTGCTTAGTAACACAAAAATAAAAGAGAAAATAAAGTCGACCCCGCTGCCGCGCTGTATCGCCCGCACCAGACACGAGAGATCTTCCTGAAGAGCTTGCTCGTTGTTTGATCACTCAATATTAGATAGATTAAACAGCATCGGTTGGCTCCGAAGCAAAAAGCTACAGTGCAATCACCAGCTGCTCGTTATATACCCGCGCTGCGAGGCTGCGCAGCTGATGCAAATGATTGCACGCCAATGTGTATTGGCTCGTTTAGTTTCACTCGAAGTAGATCGGCTCTCTAGCGAGATTCCTATTGGTCGGTCACGACCTACGTAGTAGTGACCGACTGATAGGGAACACATGCTACAAAACGATGAATTATTTATAAAATATATATAGTTTAAGCTTAACTTCGTTCAACTTTATTACCTGTTTGAAATGAATAATCCATAAAACAAAACGCGATCAGAGGCGCTCACGCTAATAATTTCTGTTCCACTCACTTGTATTGGTCACCCCGCCCCCGCGATGGTCTCGTGAATATTCATGATAGCTCCACCTATTGGAACCAAATATTTCAGGAACCGAATATATTGTAACACCGGTGCCGCGGAGTACAACGTAATGCAATGTGAATGTAGCTATGGCATATTCTATGTTAATTATGGCGATATTGCGAGACAGCTTTTCACTCGACGAGAAATCTCGTCACACTTTAGTCTCGCGAGATCTCGTGGCACGAGATCTCGTCACACCCCTAATTTTTAGCATATTCAACTGTCTGTGATGTTTTTATATGAAATAAAATTCAACTTCAGATGCACACAAGAAAAAAATCCATGAATGCCTAATACTAGTTACTTCATGTCGAGAACTACCCTAACTGGGCAAGTCAACCGGCTGGTTGACGTGTGTATCTGCTTCCTGATTGGGTCATTAAAAAAAAAAAACACTGAAAAGTTGCTAAATGTGGACTAAGGAACGCCATTTTATTAAAAAAAAATTTTTTGCATATTTATTTATTAGTGTGACTGATAAAGGGATATAAAGACTCAAATTTAAATTTAATGTCCATCTGGAAAATGCTTTGCAAAACTTTATACACCTCCCGCCAAAATGGAATCAATAATGTATAGGACCAGAAAATGTGGAAATGATTTGCTTCATGGCACCCACATTGTCGCCAACATGCCGAAGAATTTGAGTAGTGCTTCTTTTGAGCAGGAGTAATGAAAAACCTTATAAGGTTTTTCCAGCAAAACTCTCGCCATAAAGATAAACTGGAAGTTTTCCACTGTATCTCACATAAGTTCTCCCATCTTCTTCCTTTAGAACAAAGTTTCCTTCCTGTTCCCATTTTTGCTTTATATCCAGTGAACTACCTTTTCTTTGTTGTAGCCCCTTGTATATTCTTGAGATGAGCTTCCGGTTAGAGCCAGCAAGATAAGCCTCTATAAACACTTTTAGCAGAATGTCATCCCAGCCTACTATTGTACAGCTCTTCTGCATTTGGTCAATATAATGCCGGACCTGAAGGAATCTATAAAAATCGTCCTTATCTAAGCCAAATTGCCTCTTTAGATATGGAATGTTATTCATAGTCCCCTTTTGCAAAAATGTGGAGTAATTATTTTTCAGACGACTTTTTACTTCTACTCCTTACATTTTCAAGCAATTATCTGTACTTTCTACTCGTTACATTTTCAAGCAAATATCTGTACTTTCTACTCCTTGCATTTTAAAAATAGCCTTGTCACTCCTATTTCATTCCGGCTTGTCATCTTTCAAAATAAATTGCCCAATTACACAAACGGTTTATAGATCTGAATCCCGCCTGAATGAAGCATAGAAAATGACCTAACCCTGAAGTTAAAATAAACATGTAATAATTCAAATTATTTTATTATAATAGTAATATTCATATTATAAAAGTGTGTGTATATATATATATATATATATATATATATATATATATATCATGTTGCCATTCTGTAGACTGAGTTTTAGTAGCCTATATATTGATTTAACATAAATAACATAAATACCTTGTGCGTGTGTATATTCACTGCACCTATATCTGTTCTGTTCAATGTTATTTTCATATGGAAGTCCATGGTTATAATTATTCATAAGTATGCAGTGTCATAACTACATCTCTGACGTTTCTAACAAACCAAACCGCTTGAAAATCGGTGGAAAATTGAGCAAGTTATGGTTATTTCAAAAGTACATGCACCATTAAACACAATAGCCTTTATTATATGTGTATATATCATAGACAGTATATAAACTGGACACAGCGATCCCATAGGTTTCAACGGAGAAAAGTGAAGTCCATGGCCGTTTCTCAATATGCGCTCTTGTCTGTACTTGTGTTCTTGTGAAACGTCATCAGTCGCTGCCCAAGTACTGTCCCAATTCAAAGTTCACATCTAGCCAAGTGCAGTTCAGATCCCCGGATGTGTTCTTGATCCGCCCCTTTTACCGAGGATGCATGTAGAGGTGACTTGTGGGGATTTGAGACTGACAGGTATCCCAGAATGCATCTCGCACCACCAGCAAGCGTCAATGGCAGAGGAGAAAACCTGCGTAATATCAAAATACTACTGTTATCGTGTCATTAAATGTAATTCTAAGTGTGTTTCAGTCGAGAATGTAGTTGTTTAAAGCTCAAATCTGTGGTTTATTTATAAAGATAGCGCCTATTTGAAAAATGTATTGTTTGAAAAAGCAAAAATTTTTGCTTTATTTATTTTTATTTACTTATACTTTTATTCTGGATATCAGATCATTAAAACTGACATTTTAAAAAAAGAGTCAGGGTTGTGTAATTTTATTTTAGGCTATATATTTTAAAATATGTAGGATATTTTTTATATTTATGTGGTACCTGACATGCAGTTTACCTTATTTTAATTTTGACTACGCCACCTCCTGATGATGGGCAGGAGGAACCCCAACTCTCCCCGTAATGTAGTGTGGCTAATACCTTTGTCCCCGCAAAGAGACAGTTAACAAGAGGCAGATATGTAAAGGTATTCCAAATTTATTACATTTTAATACAAAAAAGACGTAGAAAAGTTATTTAAAACAGATCTTAAAAATACTGTAATAAATTACTGGTGGATTTTCCTCAATCTAGGAAAGTCGGATCAACCAATGCAAAACCCCTGCTCAGGAGGCCCCTGGGGAGACAGAAACAGGAGACAGCAACCCAACACCAGTCGAAGCGTGCAACACAACAAGCACTACACACTTAATATCTTTAGTACCACTACAAAATATCACACCGTGTTGTAGTTCTAAGTACACACCAATACAGTGTCTCTCCCAGTGTGGTCCCCCGAAGAGAAGGGGCAAAGCATCAGTGTGGATCCGGCCTTGTACAAGGATAACCTACACAGAAGACATAGTTAGAAAGGAAAACCACCAGCATAAATGGCACACTTATGCCTCGTTTCCACTGAGCAGTACGGTACGGTACGGAACAGTACGGTACGGTTCGGGTCTGTTAACCATGATCTGGCAAGCGTTTCCACTGCCAACAGTACCCTTACTTGATAGGCGTGGTGTTTCGATCTACGTCATTTTCGCGCGAAGAAGAACATAGTAAACTACAATGGATGACATACAGCAGATCTAGTTCTTGCTCCTCGACATGTATGATGTTTGTCACAAGAAGACAAGCGCCGACATTAGGTTTTTCTCAATATCAAGTACGCAAAGTTTGTACTTGCAATGTGCGACTCCTACATGCAAATTACATGCAAATGGTACAGCGCGTTCTTAAAAGCGTCACTCAGCTCGCGCTGCTACTCCGGTTATCTCTGTCACTCGGTATGTACATTTTAAGCAACAATAAAACGAAATATGTTATAAAACACCACTCTGCCTCTTTTCGTTTTCATTTAAATAAATTAAACATATAGGGACACAAATGTGGTTCATGCGCAACGCATATTGATTATTCACTGCACGTTATACGTTATTCTATTTGTAACAAAACGAAATTTAAAACACAACCCTAACGTTACCTCTTTTCGTTTAAAAAAATAAATAAAATAAACATATTCCAGGCAATATATGCATTTGTACAAATGTTGCAATAAACATCAGTGATAATCTTGTAATAAAAAATGACAATAAACCATATTTCTTTTTGTAAAATTTCAGTTTTATCAATAATAGCCTATATAAAAGTTTAAGTAAAGTACAAGAAGCTATACAATAAGAAATAAAGCAAACAATTCAGTCAAATATCCAAATGCAGCGCTATAGTCTTTACAAGTAAACACAAATAACGTTAATATGAAACTAAACTTAGATCTCAGCCAAAACGATTGACAGGGAACTCATTATATATTCACGAGACCAAAGATCGCCCGTTAGGTCTACACAAAACGAATTATATCTTATGTTTAACCACTACCGTCATGGTCAGCGACGAACTAGCCGAAGAAAGGCTCATCCAGCCGGGAAACATGAGCGCCGAGCGCCCGCTGAACGCATGGATCTCACAACCGGGGGAAAAAATAATCATCTTTATAAATAAACCACAGATTTGAGCTTTAAACAACTACATTCTCGCCTGAAAAACTCTTAAAATTACATTTCGTGATACAGTAATAGTAGTATTATATTAAACTATATAAAAAAATGGCGCTTCTTATGTTGTCATTCCTCTTGTAGCACGCGCAAGTGACGATTCTCTGTCAACCAATCTAGCTCCACCTTTTAGTACCGTTCCACTGTGCTAGGTACCCCAATGGAAGGGTACCTAAAAAGTGGTACGGTACGGTTCGGCTTTTTGGTACCATTCACAGCTTTTGACAGTGGAAACGCAAATAATTGCGTACCGTACCGAACTGTACCGTACCGTACCGCTCAGTGGAAACGGGCCATTAGTCAAAAATAAGAAATGATACTATGAATGTGGCACATGAGTGACAAAATTATAGATAACCAACAAAAAGTCCAACAAAAGAAAGCAATAAAGAAATGCCTATTAATTACTAAAAAACAGTGGCTGGCCTGGTCCCTTTTCAAGAGAAAACAAGCATGTTAGTTACCAACCTCATTAAATAGCATAGTCAACTAAAACATAACTAGAAAATATAGGCCTACTTTTCAGTATGCTCAACTGTCCAACAGCGCATTAACACATGTAGAGAAAAGGTGAATGTTCCATTGCTACAGACAGAGAAAGTGGTTAAAACATGTTTCACAAACATTCAATGGAAAATGTACATATTGAAGCATTTACCAGTGCAGCTCAGCAGCTCGAGTCACACTGGGGGTGATCGCATAAATGTTAAAACTCCATACAGAAACATGTGTCCTCTGTGAAGAGTAAACACGTGCTTCTAGAATTACCCTAATAAAATGAAATAAATAAGTATTAAAATTCAATGGCAGTGATTAAACATGCTCTACAATGACCAATTATACCTGTATGAAAAGGGAGCCCAACTCGCACAACAGTGTCTAGCATCAACACAAAAGACTCTGCCTTGCAGCCAGCAAACATTTATCACTTCCTGATTAGTCATGTGACCTTACAACAGATCACATGATCCCGGATGTTGAGTGAATGTGATGCAGCTGTGTTGTATGCCTGCCTTAGTAGATCCCCACACTCACCCCTCCAAAATGGTGTCGTCGCCCCCGATGATCAAACATTAACCCCAAGGAATGCAGCAGCCCCTACCATCCCCACATTGGCACTGGATACTGCAGACCTTGGCAAATTGTAAGGATTCTGATGTTTCCCAGCTGTTGCCCGTCTGGTGCGTCTAAGAACTGGCGACCTGCCTTGAAGTTGGGAGTTCCCCACCTCGTCATCATCGCCCTCGTCCCAACCCTCATCCTCTCCTACTGGTGCTTCGAACACTTCGTTGGGAGACATTGGTGGTGAATCTGTAGTGACAGTAGTGGTTGGAATAGGTCTTACTTCTTCTATCCAGGTAAGGACATCCTCGTCACTGCAAGTCAAGTTACTTTCTGGGCAAGTAGATTTTGTGCAGGGCTGAGGGACCTTTGGTATGGATGGGATAGTCTCTAGCTGTGATGCTTTAATCTCTGTTCTGTGGACTTGCCGGACATTACCAGTTCCGTCAACCAATGTTACCGTGTAGGGCCCACCAGGGCTTTGTACAGTACTGGTGACCAGACATCCTGGATCTGGACCTTGGCAACGGTGATCTTTTAAGTAGACCAGTTGACCCTCTGTGAAACCCTTATCAGACACCTGTTGGTTATGGTTTCGTTGCCGGTAATCTGCTGCCTCCTCCATGTTCTTGCGGGCCAGTTCACGAGTTACCTGAAGTCGTTCCTGATGCTGTAAGACCCATTCATCCCAAGAGCTTGTTTCCTCTGTGTCAGTAGCCCCCAAGAGGAAATCCACGGGGAGTTGAGGTGTCACGCCATACATCAATGAGTAAGGGGAATGACCAGTGGAGCGGTGAGTAGAGGTGTTGTATGCCCACACCAACTGGGAGATGTACTTTGGCCACGCCCTTTTCTTTTCTATAGTGAGTGGTCGGAGAAGGTCATGAAGTTAAATCTTTCGCATTGACCATTCCCTTGGGGATGGTATGCTGTTGTTCTAGACTTTTCAATCCCATATAGCTGACACAACTGTGCAATGAGTGCACTCTCAAAGTTTCTCCCTTGATCGGAATGTATCTGTTTAGGCACTCCGAAGCGATAGAACCAACAGTCAACTAGGACCTTCGCCACTGTACTGGCACTTTGATCTTTGGTTGGAATTGCCTGTGTGTATTTTGAGAAAACATCGGTCATGACCAAGACATTTTCCCTTCCGTCTGTTTGCAGACTCAAGCAGGGTGAAGTCTATAGCAAGTACTTCCAATGGCTGACTGGCCAGCAGAACCCCCTGGTAAGTCTTTACTCTGGGCTGAACAGCTTTAGACAGCACACAGCGTTGGCAGTTCCGACAGTACTTCTCAATTTCCGCTCCCATCCCTGGCCAATAACACTGCTGCCTCACCAGGTCAGTAGTCCGTCGTACTCCTTGATGTCCATGTTGGTCATGGAGACCCCGGAGAAGCTCCTGATGGAGACACTGGGGCAAGAGCAGCTGCGTATATGGCTCTCCATGAGGAGCAGTTGTCTTCCGGTACAGCAGGCCGTCCTTCTCCAGGATACGATCCCACTGCCAGAGGAGATGCTGTACATCCTTAGCGAGTTTGATCCGCTGCTCCTTGCTGGGAGACCTTCCTTGTCTCCAAAAAGACAGAAAGTCTTTCAAAACAGGGTCTGTCCCCTGCAACGTTACCAGGTCAGTATTGGATCGACTTAGAAGGACTCCAATTTGACGAGCCTCGCCCTGCCGGCCCCGCCTCGCCTTACCTGCGGCCTTCAAGTTCCGGGAGGCTTCTGTTGAATAGGGTCGGATGTACCCTGAGAGGGCCATGGGTGTGGTGCCTAGATGGACCTTTGCTCTACTGCCGCCATCTGAGCTTACCATGTCACTGGTCCTGTCCAGCCCTGTGCTCCCTACGTCTTGGTCCCCTGTTAAGTGTACTCTGCCCTGGTCCTGTGTTAAGTCTTAACAAGTCTTAACTGGTCCCCTGCCAAGTGTGCTCCACCCTGGCTCCCTTCTGAGTGTGCTCCGCCCTGGTCACCCACGCTCCACAGCCCAGGCCCGCCTTGCCTGTGTCCTGGTCCCGTTCCCCTGCACGGGCCTGGCCCTCCATCCCATCCCCCGTTGACCTCCCCCCGGAGCTCTTAGGAGTGTCTGGAAGCCACTCCTTAGTGGGGGGGTTATGTGACAATCAGCGTCTGGAGCGTGAGCCACTGGGGGGCACTCCTTCTCTTGTTTTCATTCCTCTTTATGTTTTACCCTGGACTGATTATGGTTGATTTTATGCACCTGTGTTTTATTATTTTGTTTAGCGCACCTGTCTTAAGCCTGAGTGGCCCTTCGTACCAGGGCTGAGTATTGTATGTGTCTGACTGCATTATCTAGCCTTGTTCCAGTTTCCTAGTATTCTAGTGTTTCGGTTCCCCGTTTATCTGCCGGTTTACCGTTTGCCTTATCCCTGCACAGATTTTATGTTTGTTTGGACTGCTTACCTGGTTTTGTCTTCTGCCTGTTATCTCGTACCTGTTTCTGGATCTTCCTCTCAATAAAGCCTGCATTTGGATCACCACTGTCTGTTCCATGTGCAGTTTCATGACAATGACACAACCCCGTCTCTGTTTTTTTAAATGTCAGTTTTAATGTTCAATAATGTTTCATATTTTTAAAATGAAAACAAGAAGCAGGGTTGTGTTTTATATTTTGTGTTGTTATAAATATATGCAGTGAAGATAATCAATGTACACGTTGCCTGAACCACATTTGTGTGGCCATTTAATGTGTTTAAGATTTTTTTAAATGAAAAGAGGCAGAGTGTTGTTGTATACCATATTTCGTTTTATTGTTGCCTAATATACATAAAAAGATAACCGGAGTAGCCAGAGCGTGCTGAGTGACGTGATCAAGAACGCCGCTGTCTCATTTGCAGAATAACCGGACTCTCGTCCTCGGGAGTTCGTTCTCCTAAGTCGAACTTGGCAAGTCTGAGCTACCAAGGACGCAAGTCCGAAGTTTGCGTACTTGGTATTGAGAAACGGCCCATTAAAAGCATCACTTCCTGATGGCTGGGCGAACTGCGCAGACTCAAACTGAGCTTGATGACGTAGATGTGACGTGTGTCTGACAGCTGTCAGTCTTCTAGTAGCTGTGCCGAGAGAAATCTGAATCATTCCCTTCCGAATCTCGCAGAGACGGAGAGCGTGAGCATTAGCTGTCCATGAGCTAGCAGCGGGAGCAACTTTATCACTCTCTGTGGGCTTCTCCCTTCACTTTATCAGACTTTATGCTCCACGTCCCCCCGATTGCCTGCGAGCTTCTCCGGCTCCGGCTTCAAGGTAATAGAGTCTTTTATACATTGTCTTGTTTCTTTATGTAACGGGACTGTAAGTCTCGCCTCGTAGGGGAAAATTAAAACATTACCCTGGAAGACTTAAAAGCGAAAGGATCTTAGTCCCCACTCCAGTGCTTTGAGCCTCAATATGCACGTTATGTGTATATACGTTTTACCTTACACTATTTTTAAATATACTACAGGAATAGGGAGTGTAGGCTTCAGGTGAGTATGTACGATGGCTTCCTGAAGTGCATGTGGTGAAAAATAGATTTAAATTCACATCCCCACCCACCTAATCCTAATAGTGCAAGTGAGGCGCCCCTACCCCAAGGTAAATTCAAAATAACTGTCAAATATCTTAGATTAACAATCAGTAGTTTATTTTCCTTCCCTTAGAAAATTATATTTGTACTGGAAGGATTTATTTCAATAAAGTAAAATAAAATAAAATAAATAAAAACAGTTTTGAGATTTCTGGTTTTCTTGGAAGATTTTCAAATGGTTAACACTTTCAAGACAAACCTCTTTCAACACCTCAGAAAAGTGTAACCAAAACAATGTCAGTTATAACTCATTCACATAACTCATTCACATAACTCATTTCACATAACTAATTTCACATAACTCATTTCACATAGATAACCTTGAATTCACTTAAACGATTCTTTTGAATCAATTTATAATTCAGTTCCCATTCGACTCAGTTATAACAAACACAGTTCAAATCGACAGTTCATGCGAACACTCGTTCGGTTCAGTGAAACGTTCGTGTTTGTGTGTGCGTATGGAACTGTTGTACCAGTCTGGAAACGACCACTTTGAAGCGATGACTTGTGATGACTTGTGAGGACTTGCAATGACAAAATAAACAGCTGAGACAGGGCAGGGAGATGTCGTAAGGATGGCAGGGTAATAAACAAAAAACACAAGAAAAGTTTCAGCGCGGCCCAGAAAAACTCAGGAACAAAATGGCAGCTCAGCTCGCACGCGGCACGCAGACTGAAATATCTGAATCTCAAAAAAATGTCTTTCAAAAAAACAAATCTTGATAATAGACGGTTGTCAGTCTCTTCAAAAAACTACAAAAGGGAATCACTCTTTCAAAACCGATCGTCCAGTTCACAGACGCATTCTCGCGCACTAACAAGTGCACTTAAATGATTCGCAGCAAAAACTTCAATGTCTCTCGTTTCGACACAGTTCATGGATGACTTAAAAAACAGCAGGACTCTCAAAAATGCGTTCAGTCAGAAAAAACAAGTGTTATGGATGAAACTCACGGCTCTAGCAACTCTCTCTCGTGCTCTCGGCCAGTCTCGAACACCGTTCTCCATCCGATGACGCAATCAACCGAACTTCTGCTTTAACTACTGAGTCTCCAGTTTCACACAAGTGTACACTAAACTCACGAAACGTAATCTGACCGCGCACCGCTGTCCTAAACTACAGCTTCAGCGTAGAAAATGTCGACGTCTCATACAGCGATCATGGCGTGTCTGCCTCGTAACACTGCTCACCCTTCTTCTTCCCCAGACGTCTTTTCATCTGCCGCGCACACGCCGGAGAAAGGAAAACCCGTCAAAATAAAAGTCCCCATAGAAAAATACCTATGTTACATTCCCCCCTGCTAAACCCTGCCATACCATCGACATCTCCAGACAGCCTGCTCCTGAAACATAAACAAAACACAATTTAAAAGTTTAACATTTTACTTAATACAGTTTTACCTTATCTCATCAGATAATCATCTCTATATCTCACAGGTAATTTACCACGGTTTTGTCTTTGAGAGCGTCTGAGCTCTGGAACATTTTCACATTCAACATCTGAAATGTCAGCATCATCAGAAACTTCTTGCTCTCCCCACTCTATTTCAGGGATCACATCTTGTACTACATCCTCCTGTTCTAGTATTAGGCTCGCTCTTTGTTCTACATCATCAGTTTCCATGTGTACCACCCTTTTATCTCTACTCTGTCTATGTGCAGTGGCTGGAGAAAACACAAGATCTAGGAACTCTGTTTCAGAGTCTGACTGGTTTACGGGTCTACATGTGGTTATTCGTGGCGTACTAGATGATGACAAAGGAAATGTGCAGTGACGGAGCTGATCTCTGTGTACTACCCTGGACGGACCCCCCTGTTCAGGTTTGATAGTGAATACAGGTATATCTGAATGATTCTGCTTTACTACAATGTAGGGCGTGTGTTCCCACTTGTCTTGAATCTTATTTCTGCCCCTATGTTTGTGATTACGTAGCAACACACGGTCACCAGGCCTTACAAGCGCTCCAGAGGACTTGCGGTCATACACTCTTTTCCGTCTCTTAGAAGCTTCCTGTGCGACCGTATTTGCGACTTCTACGGCAGTCTTTAGTCGGCAATGATGACTCTTCACCCAATCATCCAAGTTTTCAGCATCACTTTCCTCCAAATCCTTTCCACCCAAGACATCTAATGGAAGGCGTGCATCCCTTCCAAACATCAAGTAAAAGGGAGAATAGCCAGTAGATGAGTGGACGTGATTGTTGTATGCCATCACTAGCTCAGGTAAGTGAGTTTTCCAGTCTTTCTTCTTCTCAGGTGTCAACGTTCTCAGCATATCATGCATTGTGTGGTTGAACCGCTCGCACTGAGCGTTTCCTTGAGGATGGTAGGGACTTGTACGGCTTTTTTCAATACCATACACTTTACAGAGTTCCTTGATCACTTGCGCCTCAAAACATCTCCCCTGATCAGAATGCAGACGAGCTGGGCACCCGTAGTAGACAAACCAATGTTTGATGAGGGCCTTTGCAGTTGTACTCGCTGTTTGGTTCTTGGTTGGGACGGCAACTGTAAACCGGGTAAACATGTCAGTAAGAACCAATACATTCTCATACCCTCCTGAAGACATTTCCAGCTGGGTGTAGTCCATTGCCAGAACTTCTAAAGGAGCAGTGACATTGCTGCAAGTCATCGGAGCCCGGATTCTTGGAAAGACATCCTTTGCAAGGGTACATCTTTTACACTGTGCTATCCATCCTTGAACATCTTTAGACATGTTAGGCCAATAGTAGCTCCGTCTCATCAGTGTCAAAGTACTCTTTTCTCCAAAATGACCTCCATGCTCATGTTGACTGTCATAAACTGAACGCTGTAAGGGGACCGGAACAACCAGCTGTTTAATTTTCTCTCCGTCTCTTGGATCGAGAATACATCTAAACATCACTCCGTTATGCAGCTGAAGACGTTCAAACTCTCTCCAGAGCTTTTTCGACACTGGTGGCATACTCTGTTGTCCTGTTCTGCTTGGTTTCCTGTCTTTGGACACTGCATTGTATATGGGACCCATTAAGTCATCACTTCTTTGCAGCTCCCTTATTTCATTCCAGCTGTAACCATTCAGCACCTTCTTGATGGACGCTTGTACAGCCACTTGAACATCAGACTCGTCCTGCTTGGACTCTTGCGCAGGCCAAAGGCATGCACGCACTTCCTCAGAGTTCAGACTGATGAAATCCTTCTCTGTGTCTTCCTGTTCAGGAACTTCACTGGAGGGAATCCTCGACAGAGCATCCGCATTAGTGTTCAGTCGTCCAGGCTTATACAGAACCTCGAAATTAAACTCCGCTAACTGGGCCACCCAGCGTTGCTCAACTGCACCGAGATTTGCGGTCTCCAGATAACGCAGTGGATTATGGTCAGTGATTACAGTGAACTTGGAGAACATCAAGTACTCTTTGAATTTTTCTGTTGCAGCCCACTTGAGCGCCAACAGCTCCAGTTTGAATGCACTGTAGTACTTGTCGTTCCGCTCTGACCCTCTCAGTCCTCTGCTAGCAAATGCAATGACGCGCTCTGCTCCCCCTTGCTTTTGGCTCAATACAGCACCGATGCCCTGTTGACTCGCATCTGTAGTGAGGATAAATGGAAGGTCAAAGTCGGGGTAAGCAAGGACAGGTGGTGACATCAGGCATTGTCTCAATTTGTCAAATGCAGTTTGGCATTCGCTACTCCAAATGAACAGTTCAGAGGCTCTTCTTTTATCTTTGCTGCCCATCAACGCATGCAATGGTTTCGCCAGTTGAGCAAACTTTGGTACGAATCGCCGGTAATAACTCATGAATCCAATCAATTGTCTCACTTCTTTCACACTTTTAGGCACAGGCCAAGCATCCAAGGCACTAACCTTTTCACTGTCGACTTTGATTCCTTCAGATGAAATCACGTGGCCCAAGAATTTTACCTCAGATCTGAAGAGAAAGCATTTGCTTGGTTTCAACTTTAGGCCATGGTGATTCAGTCGATCAAAGACCAGCTCTAGTCTCTCACAGTGGCTCTTAAAGTCTTTGGAAAACACAATAATATCATCCAGATATATCAAGAGGACATCAAATGTCAAATCCCCGAGCACTACCCCCATAAGGCGCTGGAAGGTGGCTGGTGCATTGCACAGCCCGAATGGCATCCGCGTCCATTCAAACAGTCCAAACGGGGTGGTGACTGCTGTCTTTTCACGATCACGCTCACTTACAGCTACCTGGAAATAGCCGGCCGTAAGATCTAGGGTGGAGAACAGCTGAGCATTCCCCAGTGCATCCAGAGATTCTTCCACTCTGGGAAGCGGATAGGCGTCTTTGCATGTGACTTCATTTAGCTTTCTGTAATCACAACAGAAGCGCACAGTGCCGTCTTTCTTCACAACTATCACTGCTGGTGATGCCCAGGGACTCGCACTCTCCCTAAGTACGCCTTGCGAAACTAGATCCTGCACGTGTTTCTTGAATTCTTGGAAAACATGGGGTGGTACTCTACGGTGCCTCTGTTTCACTGCCGGAGCATCACCAGTATGAATGTCATGCGTCACTGACTGTGTGTACCCGTAGTCACTGTCACTTTTGGAGAATATGTCTCTGTACTTTGCCAACAACTGGTTAAGTTCCTCTCTTTGTGCAGGGGTGAGCTTTTCGTAATTAACTTGAACTGGTACTGGCAGGTTGTCAGAGATTTTGACTGCTTGAACATGCGCCACTCGTCTAACATGAAGTGTCCCTTCCTCCTCCTCAAACTCCAGCGTTTTCTCAGTTAACACCTCCCGTGGTTTAGACACAACCGCCACTCTGCACCTTGGGTTAAGTCTGATGGTCCGCTCGCTCGAATTCATCACCCGTACAGAAACTTTACCACCCTCAGTTTTTGTTAGCACATTGGCCACTAAGAGCCCCTTGGGTAGACTCACACCAGTGGTGGCCTCAATTAGTACCTGGCACTTCACTTTAGGTGGCACTCTGCAACGACCTTCAAACACCTTTTCACTTAGCGGAGGGATGGTGATGGCCTGTTTTCCACCAACTTTGACGAACCCAATCTTGCCATCAGGACTCAGGGTTTCTGTTTTCTCAACACTGGCTAACACCCTTCGTATCTTTGCTTCTGCAGGTTGTCCAAACTTATTGGCTGACTTTACATTCTCTCCTGTGACGAACAATGACTTAAACTCACTGATGATGTTCATGCCAATGATTCCTGAAAGTCCCTTTATCTCCTCTGCTCGTGGGCTTGTGTCTGTCAGCACAAAGATGCACTTCCCCGGGAGAACCTTCCCCATGCACTCCACATCAGCTTGCAAACATCCTAGAACAGGAATGTCAAGTCCATTAGCTGCGGTGAGTCTAACCCAGTGAGCAGATGACAGTCTCAGCTCTTGTTCTCCGAAGTGCTTCCTAAAGTGTGATTCTGTAATAGTGGACACTTCTGAGCCTGTATCCAGTAAGCAGTTTGTCTTGACACCAGCTATTCTAATTTCAACAGTTAGACAATCTCCAAATGCACCACTTTTCAACGTCTCTGTCACTTCGTCAGTCCATTCAGCTGTATGACTTCTTATCATAGATGGCCCAGGGCTGGTTTGAGTTGTACATGATGGAACGTTTCCTTTGTTAGGTCCAGCCATCCCTGTAGATCGTCGGGACTGATCAGTCACCTTAACTGCTTCAACACCTAGAGGACAGTACCTGCTAGTGTGCCCAGGTTCACCACATGAATAGCAGATGTATCGGCCATCACTGTCCTTCAAGGGTTGTCTTTTAGGACGGCTCTGTTGAAGTTGGACTCTGCTATTACGGTGTACTGCTTGGTAAAGTTCATCTTGACGGGCGGCAATCTTCTGTATAGCTTCATGCAGTTTTTCCAGTGTTAATGTGGAGGAAGCTTGTTCTGCATCAGCACTTACTACTCTGATGCGGGGGCTGGGTTTTGGAAAGTCCGGTGTTTGAGTCTCTTCTTCTTCAGCCCAAGTGATTGCAGCTTGCATTACCTGAACAAAAGTCAACATTGCATCCTCTTTAACTCGCCTTTTCATTTCACGCCTCAGAAAATCATCTCGAAGGCCCAGGACAAGTTGTTCCTTTAACACACTTTCGGCCTCTGGAACTCTGTTTGGCTCTCTGCGCTGAACTCGGCGGAGTCTCTCTTGTAGGTCATATGCGTATGAGCGTATCGTCTCTCCTTGCATTTGCTTACGTTCGTAGAAATCTTTCAGTCTGGTTCCAATCGGCACTTTGTCTCCATAGGTGTCTAGTAGAACTTGAAAGATATCGTCGGTAGATTTTTCACCATCACCTAACATGAACCTCACAGTTGCTTTGGCTTCATCTTTGAGATGCTGTTTCGCCAACTCTACACGATCTTCTGCAGGTACTCTCATCACTTGGAAGGCAGATTTCATTGAGGCAACCCATTCTTCAACGCTTAACTCTCCAGTATTGGTCGAACGGCCACTGAACTCTGGAAGTTTCCTGTCCCTGGGAATATAAATGGCAGCTGGGGGTGCTTGAGCGGTGGCTTGATGCTCGATGACAGCTCTTGCTAATGACAGGGCTTCTCTTTGTTCGGTTCTTGCTTGGTCGAGTGCTCCCGCCTGCTCGGCAAACCGCCTCTGCATCTCCGCCATCTCCCTCTTCAGTTCCTCAAACTCTGCCATTCTTCAGCTTGTAGGCCTGGGACTTGTGACACACAAAAAAAAAGTAAATACAGTATAATTCTATCCTGTTCGTGACGCCAAATGTAACGGGACTGTAAGTCTCGCCTCGTAGGGGAAAATTAAAACATTACCCTGGAAGACTTAAAAGCGAAAGGATCTTAGTCCCCACTCCAGTGCTTTGAGCCTCAATATGCACGTTATGTGTATATACGTTTTACCTTACACTATTTTTAAATATACTACAGGAATAGGGAGTGTAGGCTTCAGGTGAGTATGTACGATGGCTTCCTGAAGTGCATGTGGTGAAAAATAGATTTAAATTCACATCCCCACCCACCTAATCCTAATAGTGCAAGTGAGGCGCCCCTACCCCAAGGTAAATTCAAAATAACTGTCAAATATCTTAGATTAACAATCAGTAGTTTATTTTCCTTCCCTTAGAAAATTATATTTGTACTGGAAGGATTTATTTCAATAAAGTAAAATAAAATAAAATAAATAAAAACAGTTTTGAGATTTCTGGTTTTCTTGGAAGATTTTCAAATGGTTAACACTTTCAAGACAAACCTCTTTCAACACCTCAGAAAAGTGTAACCAAAACAATGTCAGTTATAACTCATTCACATAACTCATTTCACATAACTCATTTCACATAACTCATTTCACATCGATAACCTTGAATTCACTTAAACGATTCTTTTGAATCAATTTATAATTCAGTTCCCATTCGACTCAGTTATAACAAACACAGTTCAAATCGACAGTTCATGCGAACACTCGTTCGGTTCAGTGAAACGTTCGTGTTTGTGTGTGCGTATGGAACTGTTGTACCAGTCTGGAAACGACCACTTTGAAGCGATGACTTGTGATGACTTGTGAGGACTTGCAATGACAAAATAAACAGCTGAGACAGGGCAGGGAGATGTCGTAAGGATGGCAGGGTAATAAACAAAAAACACAAGAAAAGTTTCAGCGCGGCCCAGAAAAACTCAGGAACAAAATGGCAGCTCAGCTCGCACGCGGCACGCAGACTGAAATATCTGAATCTCAAAAAAATGTCTTTCAAAAAAACAAATCTTGATAATAGACGGTTGTCAGTCTCTTCAAAAAACTACAAAAGGGAATCACTCTTTCAAAACCGATCGTCCAGTTCACAGACGCATTCTCGCGCACTAACAAGTGCACTTAAATGATTCGCAGCAAAAACTTCAATGTCTCTCGTTTCGACACAGTTCATGGATGACTTAAAAAACAGCAGGACTCTCAAAAATGCGTTCAGTCAGAAAAAACAAGTGTTATGGATGAAACTCACGGCTCTAGCAACTCTCTCTCGTGCTCTCGGCCAGTCTCGAACACCGTTCTCCATCCGATGACGCAATCAACCGAACTTCTGCTTTAACTACTGAGTCTCCAGTTTCACACAAGTGTACACTAAACTCACGAAACGTAATCTGACCGCGCACCGCTGTCCTAAACTACAGCTTCAGCGTAGAAAATGTCGACGTCTCATACAGCGATCATGGCGTGTCTGCCTCGTAACACTGCTCACCCTTCTTCTTCCCCAGACGTCTTTTCATCTGCCGCGCACACGCCGGAGAAAGGAAAACCCGTCAAAATAAAAGTCCCCATAGAAAAATACCTATGTTACATTTAGAAATAAATAATGGACAAATGGAGTCTTTGGACGCCTCAGATGTAAAGTTATTCGCTGTCAAAGTGACGCCAAAATGAATGGGAGTCAGTGGGATGCTAACAGCAGGTGATGTTCTGCTACACTGGCGGCGCCCGCGGAGGCTTCAGTTTCCGGTGGATGGATTACACACTTGCTATATATGGGACCAAAATAAAAGTCCTGTTCACATGATGCTGTTTTTCTTTTGCATCCCAGAAAATATTAATAACTGGCAATGAAAGAGTTTGAGATTCTGTCTAATAGGCAAAACTGTAATGTTTGTGTGCAGAAACTATTTATATCCGATATTACAGTATTAATATGTAAATAGCTACAAACGTTGTTAACAAGTTGAATATACATGTTAAAACCGGGTATGAATTAATAAAGAAAAGTTCATATTACGTGTCATTGTGGGATTGGCAATATGACCAAAATCTTCATAATACTTCGAGACGTTTGGCCAATAACAGCAGGTCTGTGAACTCAGCTCTGTTCAGGAGTTTATTTACAGTTATAAACTGATTATATTACAGTAATTGATCTCGTGTTTACAGTATGATCTGATGATTTGGGTTTATATGTTTCACATTTACTAATAAATGGACATTCATCAATTTTACAACAAATAACATGTTTTATAGAATGATACATTTCATTGAAAAGTAATGATTTATGTGACACGACAATAAGAACTGAATATAGTTTGAGAAAGGCACAGACACACACCGTCACTCATCGTGACACACACACACACACACTGCTCTGACTGTCTATATGAGGATTCATTACACACATTTATTCTGACATGATATTTTACTCTAAAACATCTCACTGTCACTGATTTATCATGCAGCCCAAAGCATTATGGGTAATCTCTCATCAGTCTGTTCACATTCATCAACACAGTTTCATTGATCCAGGATTAACCCTAAACCCAGAATAGAGTGTGTGTGTGAATGTGGTCTGGACTGTGTGTATGAGGCTCACTGTGTCAGAGACGCTGTAGAAGGACAGAGTTCCTGCACTGTGATCCACACACACTCCTGTTCTACTGCTGATGGGCTTTACAGGGAGTTCAGTCTCTATGTTATTGTGTCTGAATATGTAACCGTAGGAAGAGCAGCACAAACTCCAGGACTGATCATCAGATCCAAACACACACTCTTTACCCCATCCCTTCCTGCTGATGCTCTTATATGACACTGATATACACACAGTCCCACTCCACTCGATCTCCCAGTAACAGCGTCCACACACACTCTCTCTACACAACACCTGAGGCACATCATCAAATCTGTCTGGATGATCAGGATACGGCTGCTCTCTTTTAGTGTTAGTAACCTCTCTGTTGTCCTCAGACAGACGGAGGCGTTTATGTGCTGTGTTCGGATCCAGAGTGAACTGATGATGATCTGATGGAGAGAAAACACAACATGAATTACACACACACTTTCTGGGCCCTATTTTAACTATCTGAAACGCAAGTGTCAAAGCGCAAAGCGCAAGTAACTTTGTGGGCGGATCCCGGCGCTGTTGCTATTTTCCCGGCGGGATAAACGACTCTTGCGCCCGACGCAAATCTAAAATGTGTTGGTCTGAAGTCGCTTCATTACTCATAGGTGTGGTTTGGGCGTAACGTGAAATAAACCAATCAGAGCGTCCTCTCACATTCCCTTTGAGAGCCGGCGCGCTTGTTCCACGGCGGATTGCTATTATAACGGCGGATTTGCCAGCGCACGCCAGGAGCGTTCACAGCCGAGGAGACCGACGTTCTCGTCAGGGCCGTAAAACACAGAGAAGTGACATTGGGGATGATGGGAGAAACCCACCCAAATCAGCTTCGGTTAAACAGGCGTATAATTTGGATAAATGTGTAGCCTAATTTAGATTTTTTTTTTTTTTAAGTCTAGATAGATCTTTTTCACATCTTCACGGACACAACAATGATTTCCCTCGTGTGTTAATATTTTTCCTTGTAATAATGTATGATTTGCAAAAATGAAAACTGCTGCGTCTGTTTATATTAGAGAATCAAAGTGGATGCACGTTAACATTATGGCCAAGCACGCGCCCTTAAAATACCACATCACTAACGCGCAACGCGCCACTGTCTTTAGACTGTTTTTTTCCTGGTCAGTGGCGGAGTTGTTTTCTAAAACTGGAAAATAGCACCATGGGAGTTTTGCGCCGGAACACGCCTCCTCTTGCGCTGAACCGTCCCCGCGAGCGCAAGTTCATTCCCTAATTTACCGACGTGCGTCTGTGGAGGGAAAAGTAGGAAATGATAAATGCAAAATAGGAATGATACTTGCGTCGGTGTTCAAAGTCAATTGCGCTGGGTGCAAGATAGGGCCCTGTGTGTGTGTGCATGAGAGAGAGCGCGAAAAAGTTTGTGTGTGTGTGCACATATGTGAGTGTGTGAGAGAGAGAGTGTGTGTGTGTGTGAGAGAGAGAGAGAGAGAGTTTGTGTGTGTGTGTGTGTGTGAGAGAGAGAGAGAGAGAGAGTGTGTGTGTGTGTGTGTGAGTGAGTAAGTGTGTGTGTGTTTGTGTGTGTGAGAGAGTTTGTGTGTGTGTGTGTGTGTGTGTGTGTGCGAGAGAGAGAGAGTTTGTGTATGTGAGTGTGTGTGTTTGTTTGTGTGTGTGTGATAGAGAGAGTTTGTGTGTGTGTGTGTGTGTGTGTGTGTGTGTGTGTGTGTGTGTGTGTGTGTGTGTGTGTGTGTGTGTGTGTGTGTTCTTAGTGACTTACATTGAAGGAAGTCGCTCCTGGTCTTGGGAACAGTGGCTGTGAAATCAACAGACATGAAGAGTGTGATTATCATCAGGAGCGGGTTCACCATTTCAGGATCTCACACACCCCAACATTGCATAACATTTTACTCTCAATTGCACTACAGTAATATTGAATAGAATTAAGTGAGACATTTAAAATATATATTTACTTTAAACTGCATAACACATTGTCTGCACTTTGGTAGACCCTACTTGCTTTTTAGCATTACTGCGCCAAGTCGAAGAGCTCAAGCACTTGCTATGGTATTCCGCCATACAATATAGTTATCCATTTTACACGCTTAGAAAACGTTTTGTTTTGCGTCACCGTCCTAGGTCGAGTTACACTACTCGAGTAACTGTATTTAAATAGGGAAAGCGTGGAGGTGTTTGGTAGCTTCTCTGCTTGGCCCCTATTGAATGAACTGGGCTAAGCTAAGTGCATTAGCTTAACATCCTTGATGTGTCATTAAAAGTGCCCAGCCATGTTGAGTGATTCCTTCAGAGTGAACACGGTGAATCTGACTAAGGCTAAAAGCAGGTTTAAAACTTGAAGGAATCACTCAACATGGCTGGACACTTGTAATGACACATCAAGGATGTTAAGAGGCTTTAAAACTTGGTTTAAAACTTGCCCTATTCAAGTCAACAGGGTGCACATTTTAAAAAGAGGATAACACAGTGTAGGCAACACCAATTTTTGTCGTTGTTCTCTGTATTGACAGCACTCCAAATTTACTAAAAATTGAGCTCAATGTTAAAATTGACCGGAGTTCTCCTTTAATATGAAAAAAACGGTGGAGTATCCCTTTAAGCACTAGTAGAAATGGTGGTGGGGGTTTCTGGTTAGAGAAACTGGAGCAAGAGAGAGAGTGTCCCAGCAGAAGGGTTTCATTCAGATTAGCATAACGAGAATAGTCACTATACACAACCGAAGTTACAGTAAATCACGTTATTAAATGTTAAATATGAGGTATCTGTAATATCTGTAAACCATACAGTCGCATTAGTTAGCTAATAATGTAGCTTACATATTTAAACTATACTGCAAACATACAACTAAACAGTATCAAACTAGCTTCAGCATGAATGAATGAGGCAGGCATTTATATAGCGCTTTTCATATGTACTACTATAGCTACTTTTAGTGCTATAAATACACCAGTATTATACGTTTCTCTGTGTATTAAAACGCAAATAAATGTACGTGTGGTAGAACTACACTTTACGTAAAAACACACACGTATTCTCATGAGATCACGTTGCATTGAAGCTTGAATTTGTTGTCATACCTTGATTTATAGATTTTATTTTCCTGTGGTCAGTTCAATTACTTCCTTTACAATGAACTTCTGTATGCTTTGCATTTATTATGAGTAATTAATAATGATTATTATTAAAGAATATAAATAATTAGATTTTCATTTGTTAAATATATTATTTATATTAATCATAATCATTTTGTTTTCATGGTTGACTGAGGTCTTTTCTACAGTGGGCTTAAGAGTCAACCGTTTTTGTGTGTTAAGTTGATTTTTTATTGAGTGTGTATTTTGTTTATTATTGTTATTGTTTATTTGTTTATTTTATTTTTATGTCAGCTATAGTTTTAAATGTCCGATTGGTTTTCATACAGAGCCATGTTATTCATTTAAACAAAGTTATTCTTTATTGAGAACTTTGCTGTGCATTGCTGTAGTTCGTCCAACAGTCTAACTAAACTAAATTCCCTTGCAATTTATATACATTTAGGGGCAGGGGTTTACATTGTGATGAGAACAAAGCATGTAAATGAAGTAGTGTTACCAATCCTAATCCAATCAGCATAACTATTCAAACGCTGAGACGCGAGAACAGGACTGGCAGGATTCTCTTGCTGAAACAGGAGCTCAAGAGCCAGTTTCAGTAATCTAACAAATACAGAAAACAGGACTGGCCGGACTATAGCTTCGCAGCTGATCTAAACATTTAGTCTCTTCACTTTTGCAGTTTCCTAAATTAAACATTTAATAAATTTGTGATACAACAGTAGCCTACATTAGACATCAAATACATAATATACTCTGCGTCTTTACGGACTATTTGTAACAACATGAACGACAGAAAATAATACGTTACAGTCAAATGGGAAACACTTTCCAAGATGTTACACGTTTAATTATAGCCACATCGGTTAGGAAATATGGTTGTCAATACAAACATTGACTGTGTGAAGGTATATACAAAACACACAGATCACTTTGGTCTTGTCAACTGAACCATTTGGCAACTTTTTAAAAGTAAACTTTCCATTCAGAATCTTATTGGCATCCATTTCGGCGTCTCGCGCTCATTCGTCCACTCAAAACGTGACGTTAAAGGGGGTTGCACACCGGACGAGAAGCGCAGCGCCTCGTATTTAAAATTCAAACACATTATTCTCTATGAGTGTACACACCGGCGACGCCATTCTGCGTTTTTATTGCTGGCCATAAACTGAGAAAGTTCGCGTCTGTTTTTTAACGCGTTATTTTTTGTGTAATTAATTAATCTTAATTAACGCGTTAAAGTCCCGGCTCTAATATATATATATTTTATATAAAGATTAATGCAAAGAAATGTGCATATGACACTCACCTGAAGACTGTATGGGGCCGATAGATTCACTGGCTTCACTCACTCCCACTTTACCCACTATCCTGTAGCGGATCAAGTACTGCTTTCCAGACTCCAATCCAGTCAGAGTAAAGTCTTCATCAGCTGTGTTTATGGGAATCCACTGTTCCTCAGAGCCAGAATCTGCTTTCACCTGCTGGTACTCCACTCTGTACTGCACAGTTTCTCCAGTTGGGGACTTCTGCAGTTTCAGGCACACACTGTCCTCCAGGACCTGCTTCACTTCTGGTGGGGGAGGCTTCGACACGGGCTGGAACTGTGTGTCTGTCAGATTCCCTTTTTCATACAGATAGATAGAGGAGCCTGGACTGGAGGGATCGGAGATGGCAGAAATAATGAATCGATATCTCTTTTCATCTTTATTAGCCTCTGAAAAACTTCTGAAAAGAGATAAGTTCTCTCTCATCTTTGACATGACACCAGGATTGTTGAGCCACTCTTCTGATACTAGCGTGCTATAATTGTGTTTCATTCCCACATCTGGCTCTTTAAACTCGTCAGATTCCAGAAACTTCTCCATGGCTGAAAGATCTGGGTCTTCATACTTCAGAGATGTGAAGGTCAAGCACACCACAACATCAATATCAGGATTAAAGAGGATGGTGTTGAGACGGTTTGAGTCTTCAGTATTGATTCCCTTCAGTATCTCGGTGTGAGAACTCAAGAGGTTAAGTTCAGCCGTTGCATGATCTAACCACTGGTTAAGCTTGTCAGCATTAAAGGGGGAACTGTGGTGGATCTTCAGGATGTCTTCCAATGAATTTTGCTCCATCTCTCCTCCTCGTATAGCAGGCAAGACCTTGGCCACTGCTTTCAGGAACACCATTTTGTAAATGTTAAGAGAGCCCTGAAATAAACTGAGCCTCTCTTTGATGTCTTTGAAAACATTTACCAGAGTTTTTCTGGAGAAGTCGTTGCATGTCCTCTCTACTTCTCCCAGCCCCTCGATTATATCTTCAGTGTTGGAAACCAGACGTGTGGTGATTTCTCTCTCCAACTGAGCAGCTTTTGTATCCAGGAGAGAAAGAGGATAGAGCCAGACTTTTATTGGGACTGCATTCTCTGGATTCTCCTTCAGTATAGTGGGGAGCTTCTTGTACACCTCTAGGGCCTCCGTGTAAGTGGTGGGACTCCGATCAAGGCGGACGCCACCGTAAAATGTGCAGGCGATGCTCTCAGCCATCTTCTTATGACCTTCTGTCATTTGTAAAGCTCCATGTCCCTCAATGGAAAATTGAGGAATCTTCTTGACCATGACATCCAGTTTTCCCTCAATCTCCTGCTTTTCTTCCTCTTCTGAAAATGTCCGATCAAACACCATGACGGCCCGAGCTCCGTACAGTACAGCCGTGACCACATGAGTTGCAGTTTTCTGGTCAAAGACCTGAGGGTAGGTGATCTGACCCAGATGGCTCATAGTGAGCTGGTCAAATCTTGTGGTTTCACTGTAATTCATTGTAACTCTGGACTGTTGGTTTGAGGATTTGGTGTCACGCAGGAACTTGGCAGATCCTCCCACCTCCACCAGCCCTCCCAAGAAGCTGGCCTTCAGGGAAGCACTCACATCCAGGAGACTGGACTTACTAGAGAGAGAGTCGGAGCTACTGAACTTCACATCTGTCATGGGCTGTGGATGGGTGTCCAAATCTTCATTCAGTGACTTCTTATCCCACAGAGTGACACCTGAAATGAGAAATGGCTTTAACAGTTAAGTCAAGTCGCCTTTATTTATATAGCACGTTTTACAATACAGATTGTTTTAAATCAGCTTTACATTGATAACAGGAAAATAAAGTTAGTATTTGTAAAAAAAAGTTAGTAATTTAGTTCATTTATATATATAGCCGCTCTGGAAAAAACATGACATCATCGTCCAGCTCAGTTCAGTGAGATTTTCATAACTATTATCATATAATAGTGTCAATGCAGGTAGATCAATATTATTGTTGAATATTAACGTGTGAGGACGAAATGTACTGTTCAAGTCAACATGCCGATTTTGTCTCTATAAGACAACCAATTTAATAGTTGTGTCCTTTATCTTAAATCTCTAAATTACCACATTGTTGATTCACATTTGGGTGCAAAGGAGAATAAAAAGCATTTTAGTAGGTACTGTACACACCTGGAATGAAGGAATCCTTGCGGCAGTCGTACAGCATCCCAGGATACAGAGGTCTTCCTAGAGCTGCCACTTCAATGGTCTGTGATGATGATGCCATGGCTGCAGGAAACAACAAGGAACAATGGGGACATTTATACATTTGAAGATTAATGATGACTAAATCATACTAAAATTATTTTTACTTGTTACTAATTTCATTAGTTAACAAACCGTTTTAACGTTCCTTAAAATGCAATCTAATTCAGTGTTTAAAAGGCATAAATTCTTCCTGGCTATGTTTACATGCAAGCATGTCTGGAACCGACTCTCTAACACAAAAGACCACACGACCGCTCAACAATGAGATCCAATGTTTTTTTTTTCTTTTAATCTGTAAACAAATAGAGATCATCAGTGGATCAACGGGGCATCAGCTTCTCTCTCTCGTGTACACACAGTAATTTTCACGGAGAGAAGCAGCATTGCGTGTGCTCATGAGCCTCGCGCACAGGTAGACTGAGGCTATTACAGAGATCTCACGAAACCCCAGAGGTGTTCCACCGTTGACGCTCCCAAACAAACACCCAAAGTTCTGCTATTAACGTTATGTTTTCTTACTCATGAACAATAATCTGAACAAAATTTTGTGAGGTTCATTCATCCATTCTAAATACAAAAGTAGAAAAAACTTAGTAGCTATAAACTGTAAATTAAAGAAAATAATAGGCTACAATGTAAACAAACAAATCAAAGAATAACCAAATAACCCATTAGTATTGGGATTGACGGCTCAATCTGACTGAAAAGCCTTCATGTAAACACCTTAATCGATCCGATTGAACTCGATCAGAATGAAATTTCGATCCGATTGAAAGGGCTGGCTTATTCCTTTTCTAATCAATCGAGGGAACATACCCACTTAATCGTGTTGAAAACCTAAACTGAAAGGACTGCGCATGTGCAATGACATAAAATGTCATAAATGACTTGCGTTATACTAATATATCACTATCAGCAGAGGTGTAGTGGTAAAAAAGAGGTGGTGTACCGGTGTGTGTGTATCCTGATGACATCATTATAGGCTATCATTTGATGCTACTACCAAGGGTATCACTGGTTGTTCCCTCATCATTGGTCACACAATCACTATTCAATTCATACATTAATCTAAGTTCTTGTTAAAGAGACTCAAGAAGGAATAATATGGTTGAAATCTATAAAGTTTACTAAATGACAAAACAGAGAGAACAAAAATATTGTACAAAACGAAAACGGTTGTTGTATTTTTAAAAGGCAAAGTTGAACACCAAAATTTTAATTTGAACTGTAGGCTACACCAAATGCTGCGCAAAAAAATAAATATTGACGAATTTTTGTTTATTAGCCTACTTTTTGCCCCTTAATTAAACATTTAAAATATTCACAAATTAATATGGATTTTGTTGTTGATGATTTATTTTTCTAAGACAAAATTAGAACCTATAATGATATTATTCCCGCAGTGCTGAATGAGAAGAGCCATATGTCTCTGGAACCACAGCCGAAGCACATTGTCACTGGAAATCATAATGAACACATTTGATTGATAAAGTTTCATCTTATTACTGATTAACCTGCAAGCAATTTAAGTTAAATTTAACTGTACATAGGCTATAATTAATAATGAATGATTAGAAGACCATTAACTCAAGGAACTAAAAGAGGGATACATACCAGTTTGCAGTCGGTACTGAAGCGTTATGTGTTCAAATGTGAGGCGAGAGTCTTTTAAGCAGCAATGCCTAACACCCACCCTGAATATTGCTGGAAAACCAGCTAGACTGCAAAGTTAACATAACAGAAGTGGCTGTTATATAGCCTACCCGGCGCTATGCGCGGGCCTTAGGGGGCCGGGCCCGCCTACAGAGCTCCTGTGCCCCCCCACCATCCAATTTTGCATTTAATAAATTATTTTTTAAAATAATAGTAATTTACGTGTAGTATTTATATATTTATTGATGTGTGTATTTAAGTGTAATATTTGACTCATAATCTTATGGAAAAAGAACACGGAAGTTTGACTGATTGTTTACAAAAAAGGTTTTTTTTTCCGCTGTCCCGCTCGAACAGCAGCAGCATCTCGGTAAAGTTACAGCAGCGAAGCGACACACGCTCGGTTTTGCCTAGGTTAAATTAATCCTGAAAGTGGAAATTGAAAATATGGATATACGAAAGTTTTTCAAAGAAGAAAGACCGTACCAGGGTATAAGAATAAAAAGAGAAACTCATGAGGAGATTCCACTCCCAAAAACGCCGCCTTCAGCTGTGAGTAGGCCAGTTGTTTTTATTCTTCTTAAGTTGCACCAGCCGTGGTGTAAATTGAAAATATGCACAATTTCGCAAAAAGTTTTTTCCGCTCGCATGAGGAGGTTTTTCAGGCAATTCGAAAAAGGAATATTTCGCAAAACTGCATGGAAACAGTTTTTGCACATTTACATTCACCTGACTTAGAAGACGGTGTGTTTGAGGTTCATGTATAGCTACGCATATAATAATAATTGTATATTATTTTATTATAACATTTAATAGGCTATATATTTAGAAGACGCTTTTATGCAAAAAAGCAGAGGCACGGGCGAGAACACTTTCCTATCAACAGTGGAAACAACTTAAAATACTCAATACTCAAATAATCATTTCTGGTCATACAGAAAATAATAATACATTATTTTCAACTACTTTTATTTGTGTAGACTCACACTAACAAGAAAACGTTGTGCTTTTGTAAAATAGGCCTAAAATAAAACAATCAGGTGCACATGATCTCCGTGAACTGGAGCGCGAGAACTGAAACTATGTGGCTAAAGCTTGAAATGTCCACTTTAAAACGAACACATTCGAATCGAAAGCTAATACATTCTGATTATGTAATGCGTATGAAATGTGCATTTCTCTCTAAAGGCGCATCTGCTCAACAGCGGAGATGGAGATGTTTTTAGCCGACACTTTAAATCATTAGTTTATTAATAATATGAATGGCTCTTCTCATTCAGCACTGCGGGAAAAACATCAATTCCAGGTTCTAATTTGGCCTTAGAAAACCAGTAAAATTGACATGTTTCCCATATTAATTTGTGAATATTTTAAATGTTTAATAAAAAGGCAAAAAGTCTTGATTTAATACTTAACTTGAGATGTGTGACTGTTGCCTGTGTTCACGGAACAATGCAGACCAAGGCTATACTGTAAATATGAGTGGGCAATAGCTAATTGTAGTTACGATAGGCTATTGAAATCTCCGTGAAACTGTTAGCAATAGTTGGTTGTTGTTGTCTTAGCCTATAGAAAAATGTATTGGATGTCATACAGAAACCCACAAGTGTCGCCTTGAATCACAGGAGAGTTTCGATTGCGATGGCGTAGAGCACTGTGGAGCATTTTCCTGTTTTAATCGGCGGACCATCACAAATAGGGCCCGGGATTACTTTTCACAAGTACATTTTAACATTACCGTACTTTGGGTTGTATTTTGTGAATAGAATATTACCAGATAATTGCTCAGGGTAAGGATATTTGAAATTACTGTACTGAAATCGTAACCAGCTAACGTTAGCTAGGCTATGTTTACTGCATCACTCGGCATGGCTCGTTCATCTGTCAATCTTGGAGACGCAGAGGCCTACTGACATGTTCAATGCTCAATTTATTTATAAAGCACATTAATACAACAAAAGTTGACCACAGTACTGTACATAGGATAAGATAACAATCATAAAATCACATTTAAATTCTAAACATTGCCACAGACAACCTCAAAATCTAAGCGTCATTAATAATAACCTATTACACCACTAGCACAGCACTCATGAATGATCAAACGCCAGAGTGAAAAAATGAGGTTTTAAGTGTTTTTTTTTAAACTCTGTAAGAGAGAAACATTCCATACACTGTAAAAATATTTTTTTTATAATTTTATATACTTTTTCATGTTAATTATACAGATTTTTTCTGTATTTTTAAAATACATGAAAACACCAATGAATTACAAAAATAAAACGTACATTTAAATCTCCAATGTAAAATAACATAAAAAAACCTGTAGCTGTGAATAAGCACAGCAATTCTGTTATTTTAATGAAAATGTATGTTTTTTCACATAATATTACTTTTAAAATACATTCAAAATGTATCGTATTTTCACAAATATTATTTTTTTATTTAAAAGATAAAACTGTTATATTTAAGTTTAATACTGTAAAAACACTGCTAAAAGTAGATACAATTAGTAACAATTAAGTGCAACAAAAAGTATTTTTTTTCTGTAATTTTACATAGAATACTTGTAAATTTACAAATATCTCGTAAAATTATGGATATTTTGAAAACAAAAACCTTAATAATTGCTTTTTTAATAAGTATAAAAATCTATAAGCAACTGCCATAATACAGTTTTTATCATTTAATAAAACAGCCACAATACCTTAATTTACACACAAATATTTTTTTTCTCCACGTAAGTTTGTAAAGACACTATCAGAATGTGTCATATATTCACAAATATTTTATTTATTTAAAAGATAAAACTAAGATTTAAGGTTTGATACAGTAAAAACATTTCTAAAAGTGCAATTAGTGGCAATTGACATGTAAAATATATTTGTTCAGTAATTTTATATGGATTTGCTTGTTAATTTACTTAAATTGCCAAATTTACATTTTGTATTACATTATAGTAGTATATATTATTAATTTATGTTAGAATCTACACTGAAAAAAATTAAAACCTTGGATCAACTTTCAAAAAATTTAAGTAATTGATCACACAAAATATTTGACATTGACTCAAAGTAAATCATTTAATTTAGTTTAACCTGAAAAGTTTAAATCCATGCAACCACTTTTTAAAGGTTGATCAAACTAATTATTTTAGGTTGGAACAAACTAATTATTTTAAGTTAGAAACCAACTAAATTAATATGTATAGGTTAAAGTACATTAATTATTTAAGGCTGTCTCAACTCAAATTAACAGTCTTTTAATACATTTTGATCAATGACTACTTTGAACACTTTCCTTAAGAACACATTTATATTTATTGTTCAATAAACTAGCCCACAAATTTGTTACATTATTCAAATCATCACTTGATGACATCACATTAGTCTTAGTAGTAATATTAAATTAGGAAGGTTTGTCCTGACAACACATTTCACCGTAAAACATCCTAAAATACAATTGCATGTTCTGACAATATTGTATATCTGTTTCAAATGTATATGATGAACAGTCTCTCTCTTTCAGCTGAACACTAAAGGCAAATCCTGGAAATAGGAAGTTTTCTGACAGGAAACATTATCCAAATGATTTTCTTCAATGACTTGTGTGAATCTCTCCAGTTCTCAATATAGCAAGCTCCTGGCCGTAAAAACACCATAAAATTTTACCACAAATGGAAAATAAAATCAAGCAAGTCTGTGCAATTCAGCTCTGCCTACTCTGTGCTGTACAGCTGCGTGGTCAGTCTAGTGACTTTTGGGGTCATCTTTTGTCCATCAAGCTCCATCTGGACTTTTTGCACAAATTCAAAGGTGAACTGAAGCCTTATCGCATATTTAAGGTTAAGTGTGTATATGAGTCTAAAGGCCATGGCAAAAGCGGTTGCAACCGAGGGCAACTCTTTCAGGACCTCTGTTCCTTCGGTGACAATTTTAATGTCTTTGGGGTGGATAGAGAGGATCCTCTTTCCCAGTTATAAAGATCACCATGACTGTCTGCTCCAGTTCTTCAAACCTCATTTTCCTGCAAAAAAAAAAAGAAAGAGAAAATAAGCATGTTATAGTTTCAGAAATCTCCCGATTTTATGTTAGGTCATAATTTGCCAAGCTCTTATACACTCTAAAATTTCAAAACTTGAATAGGCGCAAATCAAACGAATCAAATGTTTATTGCAAGTGGTGTGACTAGATTATAAAAGATGTCTCGTCTGGTTAGAAGCGATCTCATGAGATTCATGCAATTAAAATGTTTTCACATGCTGTCACGCGACATATCAAATGATCTCACACAGTTATAAAAAAAATAAATTATAACTGATAATGTGCACTAGCGGAGTGAATCAACTCCGCCCAGCTGATGCAACACCAGCGTGTGCTGTGATCTAAAAACTGGAATGCTACCTAGCTCTGTTTGAGACTTCGAGCTGCAGTTTATCAGAGGTGCTAAAGCTAAAATGCGTTAGATTGTGAGATTTCTAGATTTCTGCCGGATCAGAAGTGTTTTCTCTAGGGCTGCATGATATATATATTTAAGGTTTGATACAGTTTGATATATTTAAGGTTTGATACAGTTTGATATATTTAAGGTTTGATATATGCTCTGCAAGTGGGTCTGGCAAAGAGCCCATTGAAACCCATTTCCAATCCGTCGAAATCGCGGCACCAATCAGAAACGTTGGGGCGGGCTTTACACGATGACGACAGAGCAGCGACGGTGACGCAGATTTTGTACATTACAGAGATGGATGCCGCTGTGGAACATCACTTGTTCGAATCAGCTATCACGTCTGTTTCAAGCGATTTAAAATTTGGTCATTTACAAAACCGGCAAAAGTCATCAGAAGCCATTGCTACATCTTCCTGAAAAACACAAACAGAGAATGGCTGAGAGTCTCAGATGTTTCTCCGTCGCTCTGATTGGTTTTAGTTCTATCCAATATTGCGCCCAGAGCCATTTGAGCGACGTCCGTTGGTGACGCCCCTGTGGAAATGAATTGTCTATGCAGCTTTGCCAGACCCTTACTCAGTTACAACTGAGAGTGGTCTGGGTTTTCCCAGGCTAGCCTGATTGACTAATTATCAACAAATTGTGTGCATCTAAGAACTCTTAAATCGGAGTAAAAGTAAATCGGTGGTGAAAGTAATAGTAACACAGATATGTGGGAGAGATTCTGAATGTGATTTCGCTGATGTTATAAATGGCAGACAGAATTACAAAATAAAAAGCAATCCAACAGCTCATTAGACAATGTAAACAAAGACATGTTTTCTTGCGGCGGCCTTTATAAAAATGAGCAGTGGTGAGAATCTAGTCATGTTAAGAACGGGAGTGGAATTGACTGAAGGCTGTGCTCTTCTCCGTTTTTGGTTAATTTTTGTAGCAGAAAGAACGCCACATATAGGCCTGTAATATGAAGTAGCGTGTGCATATAGGTGTTAAGTCATTTGCAAATGGATTCTTTGGACGCACTTTTTTTGACACTGTTCCAGGGAAGACAGGGAGGAAAAAAAAGATTGTTTTGGTACGTCTGGATGTGGTCTGGAATAGGGTTGGGCCGATAGACGATGATATCGGCCCAGACAGCTGAACAGACATCACGATGTTGAGCTGGCGTTTTGCTATAACCCTCACCCACCCGATATCATCGTCCATATTTCACTGTAGACATCGTCCGATGCCAAATTGGTAGACATCGCCCAACCCTAGTCTGGAAGAGTTTACTGCTCAAAATTCAGTCATAATTTAGCATCAAAGATTTAAATAGTGTTAAAATCTCATCTTGTGAGCCGAGTTTCTCGTCATACCCCTATTTATTAAATATGGCTAGGAAAACCTAGATTATAGATGTAAGATGTAGTTAGTCTGTAGATGTAAACTGTGAGAGAGATGCCCTTACCTGGTATTCTTTGATAAGGTGCTCAACAGGTTTGCCGAGGTAGATCAGAGATTTGAGGATGCATTCTCTTCTGATGGTGATGTCCACAGTCTGAGTAAAAACAGTTACTATGAATTAAAATTAAACATAAAAAAGTAAAAATAAAAAAATAAACTATTCAGCCATGGATCCCACTGATACACAACTTCATAGAGGTATCATAGATACCTCATCTAAAACCTGCAAGGTCCTGGTGGTCTTCTCTTTCACAACTCCTCCCTTGCTACTGATGACCTCCAACAGTTTGTCCAAATGCACCAAAAACTTAGTCTCCGAGGAAACTGCTGTGATTCGCATGAACTCGTCATTGATCTAAAAAGTAGGGCATACAAAAATAAGATTTTAAGATGAACAGAAACCGGCCCGGTCCATAATGCAGATGATCAAGTTTATAGTGTTTCAAAAGTTCAGATCTTCTTGAATAAATTGTCACAGTCTTTACATTGCCACATGTGCGGATAACTGAAGAAACATGAGATAGAAAATATACCTTTAGGCAACTGAGCAGACCACATCTAGTTTTACTTAGTAGATCTGATAGACAACTTCACAGATGAGAGAAACTTCTACACTAGGATGCACAAATGCCTACTTACCACAAATGGCCTTATTACATTGTAAATAGACCTTACCACAAGCAATGATCACTGGCAGGAGCCCAGCAGACTGATTGGTGGCTTCTTCCCTGAAGTTGAAAGTGAAAACATGATTAAGTTTTAGCTGTTAGCCATCAGAGTTTGTTAACTACTAACATCACACACAAATTAAGAATACCCAACATTTAACATAAATAGATATATTTATGTGGTGATGTAATCATGTGGAAAGTGTGTGCTCTTGTTTATTTCTGTTATATTGATTGCTCTTGTCCTCTCCCTTCAGAATCTGGGGTACCCGTGGTCCCTGAAGTCTTCTGGGTGTGGTGGTGGTTTGATTGGCAGTCTGCAGTGTTCACAGCGAGTGGGGTGTTGTGAGAGCACGAGTGGTTGCTGTGTTTATCTGATAGTTAGGACAAATTCCCAGGTTCTGAAGTGGTAGGTGTGTGTGTGTGTGTGTGTGTGTGTGGTTGTGTGTGTGTGTGTGTGTGTGTGTGTGTGTGTGTGATGCTTATACGATTTAGTGATTTATTATTAAAGATTGTGATTAAATGGTGTTTCTGAATAAATTGTTTTATACTATCATCATTGTCTGTTATCTGACTCAGCCACTACGTATCTGCATGCTTTGTGTACCTGAATTTCTCGGTGGGTTCCCGGACCATTTCCGGGTGGCGTAGTCGGACTTAATTTAAACTCAAACTGCCACACTATTATAGACGTAAATAAATACACACATTTCAATTTCTACAAACAATGCTTTCAACAAAGTGGTCCAAGTATGGCAAAAAGTACAACAAAGACTGGGAAAAGGATAAACAACTTAAAGACTGGATAGGTCAGGTGGTTGGTGATCAGAGTAAAGCGATGTGCAGGTGCTGTAAAACGGAGATTCGTGCTCACCATGGAGACCTCCTACAACATGTAAGCACAGGAAAACACAAGAATGTCAAACCATATTCCTCGACACGTCTAACAGACATCGGTTTTACAGTGTCAAAACCTTCGACTACAAATCAAATGGCTGAGCTGAAGCTAGCAAGCTATATAGCAGTTAGTTCAGTTGATCACTTGGGTGAATTGGTAAATTCGGCCTTTGAAAAGGACGTGAGCATCCATCGTACAAAATGTACAGCACTTATCACCAATGTCATAGCCCCCCTGCATGTTTAAAGATTTGCTAAAAGATATTGGAGAGGCTCCGTATTCACTGGTAATCGACGAGAGCACAGATGTCGCTTCGGTAAAGCAGCTGTGTGTGGTAGTGCGTTACTTCAGTGTCTCGTTAAACAAACATTGTTTCAACATTTTTGGGTTTAGTGGATATGCAGGGAGAGACGGCAGAAGCAATCACGACAACACTATCAGTCTGGATTTCAAGAAGTGTGTAGGCATCGGAACTGATGGTTGTAGTGTCATGGTTGGACGGAAAAACTCAGTTTATACTCACCTTCTCAAAAAGAACGAGAAACTACAACTGCTTAAGTGCGTGTGTCATTCAATTCAACTTTGTGCAGCCAAGCCGTTGAAACACTGCCCCGCAATCTCCAGTTTTTAATTTCACATTCGCACAACTGGTTTTCTCACAGTGCACTGAGGCGCAGAAAATATGCCAAAATTTACCAATTAATCAACCCCGATGAAACGCCATTGATGCTAGTGCAGCTTTCAGGCAAAATCTAATCGTAAGGAAATACCGGTTTATTAATAAAGAAGTGTTTTCAGTGTCGGCTGCAGAGATGAAGTTGACGAAGCTGACTCGCGATCTTCGCAGTAGTGAATGCGGCAGAGAGAAATGCACATTTCATACGGATTAGTTTTCTTTCGTTTTGAATTGTTCTGTTTAAAAGTATGATTTCAGGCGTTCTGTAGATAATAGATGTATTTCTCAGGTCTGTGAGACAAGTAGGCTATGCTGATTTTCTGTTCATTTATGAGACGAGCTCTGGCACCCGTGTCGTTGTGATTTCTATTATCTGCTTTAGTATTTATTAAATCCAGGCAATTGATTGATGAAACATTGATTAAAATTAAGATACAATTAATACAAAATGAAATTCACTTTAAAGAAAGGCTTTGTGCTTTCTGTTTGAGGGCTCTGTGAAAGTTTTAAAGCAGACTTTTGCTGATTTCAGAGCGGTCGCGTCCGTAACCGAGAACTGTCACGTCCATTGTTTTTTCCCCCATAAATGCAAACACGAAAAATAAAATAAAATGAATATTTTATGTTCTGTGGAGAGCATAGTAGCTTGGAGAGCTTACATTAATCAAAACATGACCTGCACGAAAAAAAATAAATAAATGAATGCGTCATTGTACCCACCACTTCTGAAAATGCTCTTCCGAACGCGTCTCTGTCCCCAGCACATTTCAAACCAAACTGACGCCCATGGACGTAAATGCCGCTTACGTTCAGGTCCAGTCGGGTTCGAAAGGAAATGCCGTCAGGTCGGGTCGGACTCGGGTCTAATTTTATCGGGTCTGTTTCGGGTCCGGTTTTTCTTTATAAAAATGATAATTTATGCACGTCGGGTTCGGGTAAGTAGTGATTCGGGTCGGGTACAGTTTTTAGGACCCGAGAAAACCCCTAGTGCGTGCCCTCCGCTTTGTTGCAGTTCGCTGATTTATTTTTTTATTATCCTTTTTTTCCTAATCTGTTTATCCTTTTGTAATAAAGGAGTTGTTTCAGTTTAATAAGTTGCAGGCTCATTTATTGGTAATAAATAATAAATGATAATGCTGAAACTAAATAATCTAATAATATTGGGCTTGTTTCTGAAGCTCCAGTTGCTTATTTGTCTCTCGAGAGTTGGCAACTGTGATGCTCAGTGTAGTTCTTATTCCACATGTGATAAAGTAGAGCCCTGTGGCAGACACAGCACATGTTAGAGTGGAAAAAAACTATCTGAGGTAAGAAATGTACTTTTTTTGTTTTTGTTATTGTGTCTGTAGATATTTAACATGCAAGTTGTTAGTGCTAATGTTTTGCATGTTAGCTGTAAGGTGAGCTAGTTCATGGCTACATGACTCTGGGTTAGTTGTAACAACAATGAAACGCACAACCATAACAAACATGCTTACAAACAAACAATGTTTGTGTTCAAGTTCAATTTATAATGGTCAATTACTATGACTGAGAGTTACAAAACACACTGAGATTAAGATTTTTGGTCAAAATCCTTATTTCATTATGTTACATCTCACCCCGGTGGATATCATCATGTTACATCTCACCCTGGTGGATATCATCATGTTACATCTCACCCTGGTGGATATCATCATGTTACATCTCACCCCGGTGGATATCATCATGTTACATCTCACCCCGGTGGATATCATCATGTTACATCTCACCCTGGTGGATATCATCATGTTACATCTCACCCCGGTGAATATCATCATGTTACATCTCACCCCGGTGGATATCATCATGTTACATCTCACCCCGGTGGATATCATCATGTTACATCTCACCCCGGTGGATATCATCATGTTACATCTCACCCCGGTGGATATCATCATGTTCTCTTACGTAGAGTTCTCTCCTACTGCGTCGATATAGCGACGCTACGGGAAAGATATTTCTTTGTCGAGATTGAAGCCTAAAAATTAATCCTTAATTTTGTAATATGTAAAACGCTTTTCTGTAGCATACAACCCTAGGCGGAGCAATATCGCTCACCCATTGGCTGCTCCGCCAGAAAAGCACAGCCTATGCGAGGCCAGTGACGCTGACCAATGAGGGTGCTTCGCGCCCTTCTGCGTCATCTCCCGCCGAAACAGGCGTGGCCTAGGTCTATAAATACCAAGCATAGCTGCTTCCACTCCGATTTTCTTCTCTTCACGAAGCTACAACGCATCGTAGGACCAGATTCGAGCCACCACAGCCGTCTGATACAGCACCTCAGCAGGACGAGCCCTTACCTGAAGCCGCTGGTCTTCGCCGCCTTCAGCCGCCGTTCCCTGCTGCGCTTCTCCGGCGTGGAATATCCTTTACATTATGTGTGTGTGTTTTGTGTTTGTGTTCGCCGTCGCGTCACACAGTTTTTCCACACTAAAAGAGCCGAGCGTCTTTTTCAAGATGCCTCGCACCTCCTGTGGCTCGTGTAGAGCCCCGGTCAGCGACGGGGGACCACGTGCTTGTGTTTCCTGCCTGTGAGGATCACGCAGCTTCAGCTCTCGTCGATGGCGGCTGCCATCACTGTGATTTGATGCCTACGGTGACTCTGCGGACTCGCCTGGCGTTCATTTACTGAAGCTGCATCTTTCCGCCCGCTGTAGTGCCGCGCCGTGAAAAGCCGCCATGCTTAGCGGAGCCCGGAACCTCCCTCCACCACGAGGTGCTCGCCGCTGCTGCCCGCCCGCTTCGCTGGACTCTCTGATCGACGGACAAGGGCCGCTGTGTGCCGCCGCGTCCGTCATGGACGAGGAAGGTGAAGCCGCGTCTGTGGAGGACGACTGCTGTTCTCTCCTCGCTTCGGGTAGCGAAGGATGGGCGAGCTCCGAGGATCTCCCCTCCCCCCGCCGCTCGTGAGCGTCGACGGAGAAAGACCAGCATCGATGCACTTACCGGCTGGATGGCTGTTTTTCTGCAGAGGAACGTACGTTACCGTCCTCACGACCCGCGCCCTTTTCTTCCTGAATTCACGAAGAAATCGCGGAGTCCCGGAAAGCCCCCGTTTTCAGCCAGGATGCGCACTTCTGCTTCGGGGAAAGCTACAGTGTTAAAATCCCGCCGCGGCCGGATTTCACTAAAATGTCTCGCTCGCACAGTCCCAACATACGCGACCGTGCCAGTGTATTCTGCAGTCACCAAATCGGCATCAATGCCCGTTTGCCTGCACACAAACGCCGTTTTCACGACGCCCCAGGTAAATCTGAAAATGTATTTTCTGGTGTCCCGGCCACGGCCGATGGTGTAATGTGTGTATCCGTAATGCCCACGACCCAGTGCCCATTCATATACACAAGCACAGCCCTACACAATACAGGGCTTGCACACATAAAATCGACTCGTGTCGATTGTGCTTCACATGTAAGTTAGTGAACGTGCCCGCTTTTCAGTGCCCACAATCACTACACACTGCATGTCCCGTGGTTTCTGTAAAAACGAAACGAATGCACGGTCAGTCGGTTCTGATAGACAGTACTCTCTGTGCTGCACGGTGTCCCGGCCACGGCCGTTGATGTAATGTGTGTAACTGTATGCCCACGACCCAGTGCCCATTCATACACACAAGCACAGCCCCACACAATACAGGGCTTGCACACATAAAATCGACTCAATGTCGATTGTGCATTATATGTAGTGAGCGTGCCCGCTTTCAAGTGCCCACAATCACTACAAGCTACATGTCACATGGTTTCTATGCGAAACCGATGCACGGTCAGTCAGTTCTAATAGACAGTACTCTCCAGTGCTATAAATGTACCCGCGTTCACGCACCCACATTTATTCTCAAACATGCCGAGCCGTACGGGGCTCGCACCGTGCGCTCTCTCTCTCAGCTGAGAGAGCTGAGCGCGCGCGGGCTGCCCGCTCGATTAAGCGCGCCCCCGCATCACGCTGCAATGGCGCCCATGTTACAGCACACGACTGCTCTCGTGTCGCCGCCATTTCGCGACCAGAGCCCGGTTTTTCAAGCCGTGCACAGCCCCGTACAACACAGGGTCTGCACACATAAAATCGGCTCATGCCGATTGTGCTTTACATGTAGTGAGCGTGCCCACTGTCCAGTGCCCACAACCACTACACACTGCACGCTCCGCGGTTTCTGTAAAAACGAAACCAACGAACGATCAGTCAGTTCACAAACACAGTATTCCCGGTGTTGTAAGTGTGCCCGCCACCCCCGCGCCCACATTTATTCACGAATATAACGAGCCCTACGGGACTCGTCCCGCGCACTCTCTCTCGACTCAGAGAACAGAGCGCGCGCGGGATGCATACTGTGTTAAACATGCCCCCCGCCTCACACGCCACGGCGTCCATGTTACAGCACACGGTTGCTCTCGTGTCGCCGCCATTTCGCGACCAGCGCCCAGATTACATTCAACCCCTAGTCACACGTGCAGATGCATGGGAAAGACTTCCCGGGGTCTCAGAATGGGTGCTAGAGACTATAAAAAGAGGCTATTCGCTACAGTTTCATCGACGCCCTCCCCGTTTCACGGAGAAAGTCGAAACTACGGTGAAAACAGAAGTAGTACATCTACTTCGAGCCGAAATAGCGAAGCTATTGAGCAAAGGGGCCATATAGCCTTTATCTCAAGCTCAGAGCGAAGGGGGTCTGTACAGCAGATATTTTCTGGTACCGAAAAAAGACGGGGGTCTCAGACCCATTTTAGATCTCAGGCATCTGAACAAAGCGCTGACAAAGCGAAAGTTCAGAATGCTCACGACCAGAGCTATCCTCGCGCAGATTCGCCGAGGAGACTGGTTTATGGCAATAGATCTGAAAGACGCGTATTTTCACATACAAATTGCGTCACGTCACAGGCGATTTTTGAGATTCGCCTTCGAGGGCCAGGCATATCAGTACACAGTCCTGCCATTCGGCCTGTCCCTAGCACCTCGTACATTTACAGTGTGCATGGATGCGGCGCTGGCACCCCTGAGACTCCGCGGCATTCGAATTCTGAATTATTTGGACGATTGGCTGATTCTAGCTCAATCACCTTCAGAACTCATCCGCCACAAGACCCTAATACTCGATCACCTCGAGTGCTTAGGTCTGAGAGTCAATTGGGAGAAAAGTTCACTGTTTCCCAGTCAAAGGATCTCCTTTTTGGGACTGGAGCTGAACTCGCTGTCTATGACAGCTCGGCTGTCATCACAGCGCAGGCGAAACTCCCTGCGGATGGCGAAATCCTTCCGCAGCGGTCATATAGTGCCGCTCAGGAGGTTTCAGAAAATGCTAGGCCTCATGGCCGCAGCATCGGCAGCTCTACAGTTGGGCCTGCTGCGCATGCGCCCACTGCAGTTCTGGCTAAAAGCGCGCGTACCGCGCCGAGCATGGGTTCACGGTCATTGTCGCCTCAAGGTCAATCAGGCATTTCAGCCCTGACACCATGGAGAGCGTCAGACTGGTACCGGTCAGGTGTAAGCCTGGGGACTTCTTAGAGCCTGAAGGTGGTGTCCACGGACGCGTCCACCTCAGGCTGGGGAGCACTGCTCGAAGGCAGACCGTTCTTTGGCCAATGGGCGGAACGAGTCAAACTACCGCACATAAACTGCCTAGAAATGATGGCAGTGGACTTAGCGCTGAGGCGTTTCCGTCCTCGGATAAAGGGACACCACGTCCTGGTCCGTTCGGACAACACGTCGGTAGTAGCCTATATAAACCGCCAGGGTGGCGTGAGATCCCGAAACCTTTTCAGGATGACGGAACGCATACTGGTATGGGCCCAGCACAACCTGCGCTCGCTGAGAGCGATCCATGTGCCTGGTCACCTGAACGTAGGACCAGACAGACTCTCACGGAACAAGGTTCCAACAGGAGAATGGTCCCTACACACACAGACAGTGCGTCTGCTGTGGAAAAGGTTCGGTAGAGCGGAAATAGACCTGTTTGCAAACCAGGAAAACGCTCACTGTCCGGAATTCTTTTCAAAGAGTACGAACGTGCTGGCCAAAGTCTGGCCCCCGCCGTCCGCTCTATGCTTTTCCCCCCTGTCTCACTCCTGCCTCAAGTGCTGGAGCGAATCAGGAAAAGCGGATGCTCAGTGCTTCTTGTCGCACCATACTGGACGAATCAACCTTGGTTCCCAGTTTTGATGCAGCTCAAGAGTACTGCTCCGTGGCCGATCCCAGTGAGGAAGGACCTTCTCTCGCAGGCCATGGGCTCGATTTTGCATCCTCACCCGGAGCTATGGTCCCTTCATGTGTGGGCTATAAACGGGTACCCGCTAAACTCCCAAGAGGAGTGTTAGACACGATCGAGCAGGCTAGGGCCCCGTCTACTAGACGGCTCTACGCTTCCAAATGGTCGGTGTTCTCTGACTTGTGTTCAGACCAAGGTCTATCACCCCTTCAGTGCGGGGAAACAGAGGTTCTCTCCTTCCTGCAGGAGCTGTTGGATAAGGGTAGGACCCCATCCACGCTCAAAGTCTATGTGGCAGCCATATCAGCGTTCGTCAATCTGACGCTTGGCCATGCACTGGGCAGAAACGACCTGGTGGTCCGTTTCCTTAGAGGAGCCAGGAGGTTAAATCCTCCAAGGCCTCCTTCAGTCCCCGTTTGGGACCTTTCTACAGTGTTAAACGCTATGAAAGGGGCCCCTTTCGAGCCTATTCACTCAGTTGACATGAAGCACCTGTCTCTCAAGACCGTGTTTCTTTTGGCTCTCGCTTCAGTGAAGTGTGTGGGGGATTTGCAAGCGCTCTCAGTAAGAGCCTCTTGTATGGAGTTCGGGCCCAACGACTCTATAGTCGTGTTGAAACCGAGACATGGGTATGTACCTAAGTCCCCTCAACACACCGTTCAGGGCTCAGGTCATCTCCCTGTCGGCTCTGCCGGCCTCTGAGGACGGAAATAGCTTCCTTTGCCCGGTCAGGGCATTAAGAGCTTACGTGTCCCGCTCCGCTGTTTTTCGACAGACGGAGCAGCTCTTCGTTTCGTTCAGTGGGCGCTCTAAAGGACGTGCTGCGACGAAACAGAGTCTATCTCGATGGGTAGTAAATGCCATTGCGCTAGCCTACGCATCTAGAGGTTTGGAATGCCCCCTGGGCATCAGAGCACATTCTACGAGAGGCATGGCCTCTTCGTGGGCTTGGTATAGCGGAATCTCGTTACAAGATATTTGTATGGCGGCAGGCTGGGCCTCCCCGTCTACATTTATAAGGTTCTATAACCTAGAGGTTCCTGCGTTGCAGGCTAAACTGCTCTCGGTCTAAGACCAGGTATGGTGTTCCTGCCCCGCACGGCGGCCCAGGTCACTAAAATGTTTTAAGCATCACTCACTGACAATGTGTCCCATGAGCATGCTATTACCCCCCCATATATATATAATATTTACATATATATGTTATTATGCCCTTAGGGGCGCTATTATAAAGGGATGATGCTAATTCTAGCCGCTCTCCCTATATACTCTTGGTGTAGGCACTGGCATGCCGGGGTGCGCGCGCGCGCCCTTGGGTGTCTGTGTCGGTCCAAGAACACGCACGGCGTCTTACAGGGGTTCCCGTAGCGTCGCTATATCGACGCAGTAGGAGAGAACTCTACGTAAGAGAACGTACTCGGTTACTAACGTAACCTCGGTTCTCTCTAGGAGAGGGAACGAGTACTGCGTCTCATGCCGTGCGTGCCCACGCTGTGTCGCTTCTGTGACGAAAATCGGAGTGGAAGCAGCTATGCTTGGTATTTATAGACCTAGGCAACGCCTGTTTCGGCGGGAGATGACGCAGAAGGGCGCGAAGCACCCTCATTGGTCAGCGTCACTGGCCTCGCATAGGCTGTGCTTTTCTGGCGGAGCAGCCAATGGGCGAGCGATATTGCTCCGCCTAGGTTGTATGCTACAGAAAAGCGTTTTACATATTACAAAATTAAGGATTAATTTTTAGGCTTCAATCTCGACAAAGAAATATCTTTCCCGTAGCGTCGCTATATCGACGCAGTACTCGTTCCCTCTCCTAGAGAGAACCGAGGTTACGTTAGTAACCGAGTACGTTATATCTCACCCCGGTGGATATCATCATGTTACATCTCACCCCGGTGGATATCATCATGTTACATCTCACCCCAGGGTATGTTACAACTAACCCAGACTATGGGGTGAATTGTAACATTTCACTCCTCGTGTTTGAAACTAAACCATGCATTTTCTGATTGTGTTGCAAAGATAATAGCTATGTATGTCATTTAATAACAGACACTTGTAACTAGTTTGGATTACATTTTGAACACACTGACTTATGAAGGAAGTCATGAATAAGGTGGATAAGTTATGTTATGAAGTCATATTGTTTGCAAAAGCTATATTCAACAATGAAGAATCGAAAAGTAATGTTTTTTTATTGTTGTTTTTAACAAAGCTTTTTCTTGTGTTTGTAGTTTTGTTCCATACAGTAACGTGTGTAGTTTTCTCATTGTTAAGCTCTTTTTTGGTTTGTTTGTGCATTTAAAATCAACCAAGTTGTTCATTCTGTGTAACTTTTACTTTTGTATACACAATTGTGCATCCCTTGTATTTTGGGTTTCACCAGAGAATGTCTAATAAGGGGAGAAGTTTCACTCTCGCTACACTTCCGGCTTCTGACTGGCTGCAGTTCCACTCTGGCTCCACATGAGGGCGCTCACAGGACGAGTGCAGAATGAATGGAGGTCTATATTAATCCTCTCAAAATCCACTTTTCTCAGGATATAATTTGTTGTCTAGTAATTTGAATGTTGTATTCGAAAGGAGATGCAAAGAAATTACACATTGCTGGGTGTTAGATTTTTTAGAGTCACTTATTTGCTTTAAAAAATATTTTAAAATGTCAATGAGGTCATACACATCGTACGACCGGAGATACTGCTTTACGGCAATCCTTCAGTCACTTTGGTGCTTTCACGCTCTGCACTTTCTGGTCCCGCTTTGGATGCCATCAAGCGGTATCTCTGGTCGTAATCAGTCCTTCACTGACCAATCAGCGTTCATTAGCAGAATGCTAGCGTGTTATGGGCAATGTTACGCCCCGTCTACGGTAAAGGACATGACATAAAAAAAGGAAACGATACGGTTTATTTTTAAGGAAAAGCAAATGAAAACAACATTTATTGAATTTTAAAGTAACACCATGTAGCTTTTGCTCTCGGGGTCCCCCTACAGTTGGGAAACAGTGCGCATTTTAACTAGTTGATAACTAATTTGCATACCGAACGTCCCCAGTTAATGACTTACATCAAGAGTCTTTCCCCCTGAAATTTAGAAATCTACATTGGTGAATTTAGTAGAAATCTACAGATGCAAACAAAAGGATACACTCTAAAAAATGTAGTAAATCTGAGTAACTGCATCTGGTACATTAAAGGTTGTGTCGGTAAGAATTGTCTAAAGAACTTTTTTTCAAATTGGCTTAAACTGTCTTTATATACCAATACATAATTAAAATGTAAGTACTTTGAAAAAGAGAGTATAAAAATTGAGTGACTATAGTGTATTTAATCTTCAAAAAACACTGCTCATTAATTCCATTCGGGACGAAACAAGTGATTGGCTTGCGCGACTGTCACTCTCCGTCGCCATGACTACCGCCACTATTATTGGCTCTGCCCACGTGCGCGCAGTCGTGCACCCGTTTTTAGGTGGGAGTGAATGGAATTAATGAGCTGTGTTTATTGAAGATTAAATACACTAGAGTCACTCAGTTTTTATACTCTCTATTTTAGAGTACTTGCATTTTAATTATGTATTGGTATATAAAGACAGTTTAAACAAATTTGAATAAAAGTTTTTTTAGACAATTCTGACCTACCCTACCTTTAAAGCAACAACAATTAGCTTTTGCTCTCGGGGTCCCCCTACAGTTGGGAAACAGTATTGTCTTCTACTACTGTCATAAAATCTGTCATGGTTACACCAGGGGATATACGTGCATTTGTTGACAAGCCGATACCCCCGAACTCTGCAGAAGGAGTTCTCACGTCTTGGGTTCAGACTGACTGCGTGTGAAATGTCTTCATCCCAGGTACAGTGGCATATATGTCAGCATGTCATATGAACATAACAGAGCCCAAAATAACAAACAAAAATAACTAATTTGTATGTACCTCTTACTGCCCTAATACACAAAATAAAATAAAATACAAATACAATTACTCCCCCCAACTCCCTAATCCAAAACAGGCAATGAAGGTCAAACAAAAAGTGGCGTCGACATCCCCACCTCCCAAATCCAAAACACAAGTACAAGAGCAAACACATCAAAACAGTGCAGGGGTAATCTGGAATCTAGATCATTAAACAGGCGGTAGTCAATATCACGAATATGGCAGTTCACAAGAAAGAAACAAACTCTTCTCTCTTTAGCAAATTCACACTCCAGAATAAATACTCTCAACAGTCTTACTAAGTAACAAAGTCAGGCCAGGCAAGTGAGCACAAGGCTAATGAAAGCAGTAATGAAGTAGGCTTTTATACACGTCCAGGTGTCAGCTGATCAATCAGGGCGTGGCACCAATCAGACTGCAGGAACCAATCCGGTCTTCTTCCTGGATAAAAAACAAACACCTCCCACAACAGCATAAAACACAAACAGACCAAAAGGGATGTAACGGCAACAACAACTCAACCTGTAAGAAATGGAAAGGACATAAGTACTCGTTCACTCAACTTTCAACCTATAACCCATGTTGAACTTGCAAAACCTACAATCAAATCTGAGATTTCTCAACGGCAATCGGGTGAAAGAGACACATTTACTTGATATCTCTGTGTATGTGGCACATTATCTTTGTATTCTTCATTCTAGATTAATGGAAAGATCTCATAATGTTTGTCATGTTTTCCAGCATCCTACGCATGTTCGGTCCAAGCCTGATGCGGAGCAGTTCTGCCGGGTTCCTGCTGCAGTTTCACCAGTAAAGAGAAATTCTCCTTTACAATTCACTGGGAGAACCACATACGCCATGCAGTGGAGCATGCAGGTACGGTGGGAGCATTTCTCTAGATATTGATCCATTTTTGTGGTTTTGTGTTTGTTTGTAGAATCTAAAAATGTACTTGCATTTCAAAATGTAGACAAACAAGATGAGCTGCAGTTTCTTGGAAACCACTGAAGGGTTGGGCGATATGGCAAACAAATTAAATCTAGATATTTCTGTCCCATCGACCCGTGTTGTGCATGTCAAATAAAATCAGTCATAATCAATAAATGCTATTTCTTATGTTGTTTGTATTATTACTTATTTATCCTTTTTAATTTGTTTCAAATACAGTTCCTTAATGTTATTTACATATAAAAACACTTATGTTATTCATGATTAAGTGTCGTATTTAATAGAAACGTATTTTTACTGAACTTATTTCCACGCGCCTCAGAGAACATCTCTAGTCGGGGGATGAAAAGGTGGAGTAATGAGGGAGGGTTGAATGCTTTTGCCCTTTGAAGTATTTTGTCTTTCAAAACACACATTGCCGCCTCCACATAGATGTGTGTTTGTTTGCCACGTGTTGGCAAGTCTCTCCTATAGCCGAGAGCCCAACTCTCACGCCGATTGTACAGAACCCGTAGATAGGTCAGGAACTTCTTGTATCTGTAGAGAGTTAAGACAAATAATGAATTCAAAACAACAAATCCCTCAAAACAGGCTTCTGGAGGGTGAACATATCAGAAGTACTAATAAAATATGTATGCTAGCTCTACCTGTCTACTGTTCTCTCTACCTGTTGGTCAAAGGGTTGTCCAGGGCTTGCTGGCACAGCAGTTCAACTGTACTCGTCTCCCTGGCATAAAGCATGTGTGTTACTCTGCTGAACAGTGTCTGCCTGTCCTTCATCTCAGTGCTGTGATCTTTCTTCCACAGCCACCTCCACACAGCTTGCAGAAGATGAAATATGCAGAGCAGCCGTGGCTTCAGGAAAGACCTGGGCTATCCACCTTACTCCTGGGGGCGCTACTGTAGAAATGATTATGGGTGAAACTTCCAGTGAGGTAGCGGAAGTAGAAGTACGCTAGTTAGGGGGGCGCTGTTTCTAGCTAGGATGTAAGACGTGTTTCCCCCGCTGCTCTGAGAGAAAGTGTTCCATTTACTTATTTATTTGCATAGTTTTGTATAATTTATTATACAAGTTGTAAAACTAGTTCATTAATATTAGAAGGATCACTCATATTGACTGTAAGTCATGAATATGTCGTCATCTCAGCGAAAACCGGCGCGGGTAAGAGCGGCCGCGGCAAAACCTGCACACTCGCCGGAGGGTGCTGATGGGGCCTCATACACCCCCCCACCCCACCCCACCCCTCCCCTCGTCACATCCTCCCCCCACCCCCTGTCCCCTTGTCATTGGAGTTCACTACTTTCAGGTCCGTGATGAGATTCTACGCCGTGCCGCGCAGCTATCTCCTCTGATTCATGATGGGAATAGGATATCTGTCTTTGCGGACTACACAACGGCTGTTGTGAAGAAACGAGCTGCTTTGAAAGATTCAAAACGTCTCCTTCACTCATGCCCCGGGGTTAAGTTTGGCCTTCTGTTTCCTGCTGTGTTGTGGATCACTCTCTCCAGTGGTGCTGTACACAAGTTTGAGGACCCGGCTGCATCGGACTTTATAAAGAAAACTGTCTTACCTGCAAATACCTGAGGTAAATATCATGTAGTCAGTTTGGCTTTAAACATTTGGTCAGTGTGCACTGACAGAATATGACTATTGTCATTCTGCTCCATAACTTGCCTGCGATTGTTGTTTCTATTAATATAATTATGTTAGTTTTAACAAAGTCCACACATGTGGTATTGGTGTTATGGACGAAGTTTAATCCTCTGTTTATATTTCTTTGTGTTTTAAAAAAAAAAATTATTATCATTGCACTTTCTCCCAGGCGGCATACAGTTAATTGTAGCTGTCCGAGTGTTAAAAATGTGAAGTGCATGTGTCTCGTTTGGGGAGATGCTTCTGCCGGGGTGGGTGGGAGAAAAGGGGTCTTGTTTCTGTTCTCATGTGTTTTTTAATTTTTTTTCTCTCTTCTCCTTCTTTTTCCTTGGTCTCCACTCAATTTTTGTCAATTTCACAGTAAATAATTATTTCACATTAAAAATGTGATCCATATCGTGTGTAGCGGACTTCTCAGACAATGGTAATAGCCCTGCCAAAATGAATGATAAAGCAGCCCCAGTATCTCGGAGGATGCTAACTGGCACAAACTCATTTGAACTAGACATGGACACAGCTCCATTATTCAGGAACGGCCCATATCCAGCCTTCTCGGGCCGAATCACGGAGTCAGATGAAAAAACAGATTTTGAACAGAAATCACCTAAAATCAAACCAACAGACTTCAGACTGGACTTCTTTTTAAGAACGGGACAATTTGCAATTAAATGTCCAGAAGTTTTAGAATAAAAGCAAGCCCTGTCATCAGAAAGAGCGAATGTTTGATTGCCAGATGAGTTTTCAGAACTTAAGACCGATGAAGCGATAGGAGACCTGTCCCATGACTTCTCCTTAAACACTTATGTGTCAGCACAAAGTCATCAGCTAACGTAGCAGCCTTGTGAAGTGTCTCAGCTTTCTGTTCGTTTATATATGTAGAAAGGACATATAGGACACTTTTTTTAAAGTCTTCCACCAACATTAGTTGTTGCAACTGTTCTCTGCTTTCAGCTTTTTTAGACGCGCACCATCGATCAAACAATTCCTCTTTCTCGTGCGCAAACTCCACATAAGTCTGATCAGTAAGTTTTAAATAATTTCTGAAACGCTGTCTGTACGCCTCCGGAACTAGTTCATAGGCCTTTAGAGTCAGAGGTGTCAAGTAACGAAGTACAAATACTTCGTTACCTTACTTAAAGCTGCAGTAGGGAGTTTTTAGAAAACGTTGACTTAGCCTGAAAATTTGAGCAAGCACAACGTACAGGTACTCCCCCTTGCTCTCTGCTGCGCTACAGCCCTCCCTCCACAGCTCCTCCGTGAACGCGCACGCTAGTCAGCAGGACCTATGACGGCGGATAAACAGTCATGCACATTCACTGGTAGGGACGAAACATCAACAATATGCTTTACATTGACTATGGCCTGCCCATACTTTGACTACAAACTTGGTCCTCAAATCGTTACGTATTTTTCAATACATGTAATGTAACTTTATAACGTTGCACTCTTTCTATAAGTTATAAATCGCGCTAGTAAGATAATATAACAGTAACGTCTCGGTTACGGATGTAACCCTCGTTCCCTGAGTAGGGAACGGAGACGTTACGTCGAATTGACGACGAATGGGGTTCGCTTAGAAGCCTATCCTCTTCGAATATTAATAAAACGAGCCAATGGCAAGCAAATGCCATGGGTCTGCTGAATTTGCATAGCGTAACTCCGCCCCACTGTGTGGGTATATAAGGAAGTGAGCCGGCAACATGCAGATATGTTTCTTCGCTGAAGGAGCCAAGCTGAACTCAGGCTGTTCCAGCGGTACAGCGGAAGTGGCAGGAAGACGTAACGTCTCCGTTCCCTACTCAGGGAACGAGGGTTACATCCGTAACCGAGACGTTCCCTTTCGTTGTCACTTCGAGTTACGTCGAATGACGACGAATGGGGTTCCCAGTCCAATCACGCCACCTCGGCTGTCTTCCAGTGCCCTGCGTAAGTCTGAGCTCCCTGTCGTGAGACTAGCACGGACGAAGGACTCCTACTTAACACAGGAATACCAAGGTACACTGGGAAGCATATCACAGTGGAAATATGCAATCAGTGCCCCGCCCGAAGGGGGGGGGACTTAAGAAAACACATATGACCCGGAGGGGAGTGCATACGGAGAACACTGGGGTGTCCAGCCCGTAGGGTGGGAGTATTTCAACCCCAGGGGTGGCAGACTGGCTTGCCAAGGGAAAGACACATGCTCGAAGGAGGCTTACAGTGGAAATACACACGTGGGGGTCGCCCAGCGGGGGAACCATGCACATGGTGGCACCTAGCCAACGCGAAAGCTGCCGGAGGCATAACTCTGGCGTTGACGTCAACAGCGCTGGAGGAACTCAGGGCTTATCAGGCTCACCTGAGGAGAATATCGCACGTATCCAGTCCGTGGAGTGGAATGGCGAGCAAGCGAAGACACCTGAGCGGGTCCTAGCACCGGCTGGTTGAAGCGAGTACTCGGGAGGACACTGGCTCCACTCGGAGATTATAGAATCTGGCGAATGTGTTGGGTGTCGCCCAGCCTGCAGCTCTGCAGATGTCTGTTAGCGAGGCGCCATGCGCTAGAGCCCAAGAGGAGGCCACACTCCGGGTGGAGTGGGCCGTCACACCAAGGGGGCACGGTCGACCTTGCTGCTGGTAAGCCAAAGCAATGGCGTCCACTATCCAGTGAGACAACCTTTGCTTGGAGAGAGCCCTTCCCTTCA
>JARPMJ010006441.1:0-22500 GCA_033366665.1 Phoxinus dragarum
CTTCATTTCCACACAAAATAAAAAAAACTATCAATGTACATTGAAAACACAGCATATGTTCAAAGCTATTAAGATACTGATACGCGAGACTGTGTTCTTGGTTATTGAACCCTTTCAATAGAAAGTGAACATTTATGGTTTTGTGTAACATTTATGATCGTCAACCAGTGGATCTCTGAGTGAGTGAGTGAGTGGAGGCGGGGCTCATTTGCATATTCATAGAACCATGCATACTAAATGAGGCAAGGGTGTCGAGTTACATTCAAGATATTTTAAGACATGAAGAAACTATTTTTAAGGAAAGAACTATCAAATATGACATTTTGGTGATTAAAGATGCGTTTTAAGGGATGATTGACTACAGCGTTTTAAAATAAATGTTCTGTTGTTAATGACGATACTACTTTTTTCTACTAATCTACATTTCCTTCAGCCTGAGGCTCATTCATTTCACTTCTGGTGTGGAAGCATTTACATTTGCCAAAACTTTTTTTTTTTATAAAAACAAACAAAAAAACAAGCCCAGCACAGGTACGAAAAAGTAACAATAGTAATGTAACGCATCACTTTCCAGAAAAAGTAATGCAATTACTTACTTTTTAGGGAGTAACACAATATTGTAACGCACAACACACTCACATCAGATGCTTTAACAGTGAATAAAGCACATAATCAGGGATTATCATCGAAGCCAGGAACATCGTGTGTCATTATTGAAAGCTAACGACATATTTGATTTGTTAATATCGTGTCAGTGAACGGCTGATTAAACCCACACTTCCTCTCACTTCTGGGGCCTCATTTATAAAACTGTGCCGCAGGATCGTTACTAAAAGTGTACGTGCGCCCGAAAGCCAAAAATGGCGTGCGCAAAAAAATATTCAGACTTATAAAAGCGTGCGTACACCAGAACCTGCGCAGAGTTCACTTTATAAATCCCAGTCAGAGGAAGATTGTGCGCACACGCGTCTCCTCCCCGAAATAACCATATATGGAGCTTACAACGCCTAGTTTTACTCTGCATATCCTCATCTGCATATCATGTGCATATGATTATTCATCCACGTGATAACATGTTTAACGGTACAAGACATTAGGAAAATATGAAATACGGATGTGCCTTGCCTTGTTTTTAAATAAATAAATCAAATATTGTTAAATACATTTCAGAGAAAGTTTTTCTCAATCTTTTCCACTGGCCAAATAGTATTTTTAATTGAATTATATTTGTAATGGAAACAGATCGACCTTGTTGTGCATTATATTTGCACAATCTGATATTATCATAAGCAATTATCTCTGTAGATAAAACATTAAAACACAGCATGCCAAAGGAGAAGTGTTCAAAAGCATTGCATCCACAACAAATATTTATAGGCTATTTATTGAATATATATATATATATTTATTTTTATTTTATTTTTTAATTTTTTTAACTTTTCAGTAAATGTCATGTAGTTTAAGTGTTTAACTCTATTTATTAGAAAATTAGAATGGCATATTTAATCTAAATGTTTATATCAGAAATAAAACATGTTATTGTGAACATGCACTGTAGCCTATTTATGATTAGGACTCATAATGAAGATTTACAGTTTTACTTCATCTGCCATTAGATATGCGTTTCAGTTTCACTGACGGCCACACGCTCTCGCTGGCGCGGACATTTAAGATGTGGATATTTGCTTCAAGTGATAGGCTTGGTAAATGAAATTATATTTGTATTATATTTCTGTAAATGTATAATTTTATTTTGATTTTCTGTCTAAAAGTGACCAAAAAGACATAACTCCAGCTCACCATCTGTGTCGCCAAACTGCTCCGTCTCCAGAACGTTCGTACGCACGGGTCAGAGTTTGCGTGCAGGTGCGCACATTTTCCCCGTCAAGTTTGTTTTTATAAATCACAACTTATGCGTCGGAAGTAGTGTAGGCCTCTCTCTGGGCCTGTTTTTGTGCGTACGCAACGGTTATAAATGAGGCCCCTGGTGTGGAAAAAACAAAAAGCAAGCCAGCACAGGTACGAAAAAAAAAGAACAATAAGTAATGTAAACACATCACTTTCCATAAAAAGTAAAAGAAAAAAGATTAAATGAAGCCCATAATCAGTGTTTATCACTGTCGTCGTGTGTCGTTATTGAGAGCTAGCGGCATAATTGATGTGTTGATATGGTGTCAGCGAGCGGCTGTCTTGAGCCCACGCGAGTGTGTGTGTGTGTGTGTGTGTGAGCTGCGGAACGAGATATTGAGTGTGTTAACAGCCGGTAGTCACGGCCTCGTCTTTCCTCCGGCCTCGAGGTGTCGAGTGCTGGACGGGGGCCAGGTTTCACACACACACCCTCGCGTGCGGTCAGCGCCGAGCGTGTCCATTCGGTAGGATCTGCACAAACACAGCCGGATGAACAATGGCACTCGCTGTCGGCGCTGTGAAAGGCTGCGGTGACACCGACACCCTCGGGCCTCGGGAAGAGAAGGTGTCTCAGGGTGATGCGCTCTCGATCGGGTTTCCAGAAACACTGACTCACCGAGATCACCCGAGAGGAGAGTGCGAGAAGCGACAGCTACTTCCATGCATTTTTAAACGCCCGCATTAATTATTGAGCTGGGCATTATCCGAAAGGCTCCCGATGCCGATGAGAAGTGCGATACTCTGGGTGCCGACACTTTCTTTTCAACTCCCCTGACACTGGACCTGGAAGAGCAACACATGACCCGCCGTCACAGCCTTTCTCCGCGCGCAGGAGACGCTCTGCATCAGCAGCACTGGCGTCCTCGTCCTCATCAGAGGATCTGCAGGAGTAACCGGAGCCGGCTTCATCCAGGCACACGCTCAGACAGTTAAAGACAAAATAACTCAATAGTGGAGAACTTCGAATACTTCATTTGGAATTGAAATATTGCAAGTGACTAAATTCAAATGGTCAAAAAACGATCAATGCAAATATTTAATATAATATTGAAGATCAGAGGCGGACTCCACTCTTCTGAATATGATGATGATTGCAGGAGTCATCCGAGCCTGGGCTTCATCCAGGGAAATGCTCATGAAGTTAACAAAATACCAGACACTTGAGAGATTTGAATATTGAAAACATTCAGGGTTTGAAATGAACTTTTTTTCACTCACTGGCCAATTTGGCTACTACATTTAGTTACCGGCCATTCAGAACTTCTACTAGACCGAACAAGAACAATAAACCAGCTTACCTACATCACATCTTATATATAATATATAATATGTGTGTGTTTTTTGTTTTTATATATGTTTCGGTCTCACAAACTTCATCAGGCATGTGAGGCCGAAACGTTGCTAATAAAAAGTCCTTAGTTTTCTTATTTGCAAGTACCGATAGTGTGCGGGAATTCTTCAATTGCTGATTTGTTGACCTACTCTGTGTCTTCGTATCCTACGCACCCACAGGTGTGCGATGGTGGTTGTTAATTGATTGTTTTTATATATAAAATTAGAAATTTATACATTAATTTCATATTCAACACAATCCTGTGATCCAGCATCTCCTCTTTCATCCTCATCCCCATAAGTGTGTGTTCAGTGCACAGATACACACACACAGAACACTAGAACATGCAGGCTGTTGGAAAATAATGCCTTTGAACATTTGAATTTGTTTCGTTATGATTAAGTGTGAATAGTGTGTGAGATTAATACATTTTTGGAGTTCATATTGGACTTTTATCTGACCGCATTATGAATGATCTGGGTGTGCGAGGCATCATAAGCTAAGTGCAGCACAGTGAACACAGGAGTGATTACAGTGTCTCTGATGATGTGAGACTGATCTTCATCAACAGGATCAGGACTAGACGGAGGACGATGGAGGGAACGAGGTGAGCGCAACTTCCTTTTCATGACCACTTTTACAAAGGCCAAGCAACTAGTCAAGCAAAAAAAAAAAGTAACCAAAATATTCAAACGGTGAATTCAAATAATTAAATAAACATTCAAAATGACTGTATCAAATATAATATTTAGACAAATATTTAAACTGTGAATTTAAAATATTTAAACAAATACCAGCATACAAATGGCCAGGAAATTAGGTGAAGAGCATTCTGGGAATGACTTGACAACAGCTTTTAACATTTGACCAATATGTGGCGCCATCATAGAGTTGATATGAAATTATTGATATCAGTGGATGTTATAATTGCACATATAAAGACACAGATAAAGACTTTTTTTATCTTGTCATCACATTTGCTGCCGCGTCACACAAAGCAGTTCGGTAAATTAAAAAGCTATTAAAATTGTCTCATTCTGACAATGCAGTAATAAACTTCATAAATCTATTTATATTAAAAAACTAAAAGCTCCTTTAATTTTCTCCATAGGGAAATAGATCTTAAAGGATAACTTATAAGCTTTTAAATTCATATGATATCAATATTTATCACAATATTAATTTGCCATTAAAGGGGAAGGAATATTTGTTAGACCTTGAGAATTAATGTAAAATATATTAGACTTTTTTTCCTAAATTTTATTTTATTTGTTTTTGGGATTTAGTGTTTTATCATTTACTACAAATTTATATAAAACTATAACAATGTAGCCAAGCTTTTAAAATGTAATCAAGTGAAAATATAATTAATTTACAACAAAACATTGCATATTCATTTTTTTGTCATATAAAAAGCTGCACAACAGAATTGTACACATTTAAAACATGGACGAATAAAACATCTTGGTTTGATGTTCCTTAGAAATATTATTATTAATATCATTATTACACTGAGAAGTAGATTTTACTATCCAGAAGTGATGCATGTCTGTCATAATTTCATGAAGTTAAACCGAACTTTTATGTTGACGGGTTGCCAGTATCAGCTTCAGTGTGTGTTTGACGCTAGTCTTTAGTAAAACGGTGAAAAGATTGTGAAGTGACTCTCAGAAAAGTTCGTGTCCTCATATATTGAGATGCAGACGCTGAATATTATCAATAACTATTGAAAGCGATCTCAATGTGATATTGTTTATCACCCAGCCTAGTGAAAAACTACATTACCCATGATGCTGTTTCAGAAAATTAACACCAATCAGAGAATCGAAGAGCGCTTTAGCTCCGCCCACTCCCATGAAGCACTGCGAATGTAATCTCCCTGCGCTCAACACTATATATGCAGGCATATTTTTGCAATAAACTGAAAATATATAGTTTTATTAATATAATCAACTTTCAAATGAGTAGCTGTATGTGTCTAAAGCTCATGTGTGTGCCAGTGACTGTGTGAAATGCATAAATGAACAAATACCTGATATATTCTGAAGGGAATATAGCGGAAGCCGCCCTCTTCGGTGGGATACTCCATGAGTTTACGGTTCATGGCCCAGAACTGGTCGAATTTATCTGATGAAAGACACAAATCACTTTGATAAAGCAGATGATTCTGTAGATTACAGGATTATATCCTGCACAACCCAGTCACGCTGGCACACACACACACACACACACACACACACACACACACACACACACACACACACACACACACCCCTGCCACCTCACCCGTCGAACACTAAAGCAGTCACGCTGGCACACACACACACACACACACACACACACACACACACACACCCCACCCCTAACACCCTGAGTCACGCTGGCTGCATCCTCACATGTGCAGGTGAAGATCAACATCTGCTTAGAAATTGTTACTTTCTCTGCTCTCCCTCTCTCTCTCTCTCTCTCTCTCACACACACACACACACACACACCACACACACACACACACACACACACACACCTCTGCTTCTGAAACTCACAGCTCTCAGCAGAACTTCATGTTTTCAGCTTTAAATGAACTCCTGAAACCACACACTCGCCCTGAACAACACTTTAATATTTTAAAGATAATTTAAGTTTATTTTACACACTTTAAGCATTATCGTATCGCATATTGAATATCACATTATTGAATGAGTTATGGCATATCACACTTGTGTGTGTGTGTGTGTGTGTGTCGCACCCGTTCTGCAGCCCCATCCACAGCTGCTTGTGGTCCTTCTTCTGCATGTCGTTGATGACCTGACTCTTGTGTTTGAGAGCGTCGGCCTCTTTGATGCTGGACATGAAGTGCGCTTCGATCACAGAGTTGGATGTGCAGTGCAGCAGGTCGTGCTCGGGGAAGCCTCTGCAGAATACAGCACGTCACCACGGGGGCGCATTCATGACATCACATGAGGCAGGAGTGAAGGGCTTACACACACCTTAAAGTGCACGGACACACTCCAGGGCAGAGCCGTGTTGGACGCGTGCAGGTCGAACAGCACACCGATGGGGTAGTGCCTGCACACACACACACACCGTGCACGCACACACACACACGCACACACGCACACACACACACACACACACACACACACACACACACACACACACACACACACGCACACACCCACGCACACAGACACACACACAGACACACACACAGACACACACACACACACAGACACACACACACACACACACACACAGACACACACACAGACACACACACAGACACACACACAGACACACACCACACACAGACACACCCACACGCACACACACACACACACACACACACAGACACACACACACACAGACACACACACAGACACACACACACACAGACACACCCACACACGCACACACACACACACACACACACACACGCACACACACACACACGCACACACACACGCACAACCCACACACACACGCACACACACGCACACACACACACACACACGCACGCACACACACACACACACACACACACACACACACACACACACACATCAGTTACACACTCAAGCACACTCTCCTGGAAAAAGACAATTTAATACAATCTGGCAACCCTTCACACTCAAAGATTAGAATATGGATCAAAATAGGGCTGCACGATTCTTGCTAAAATGTGAATCACGATTTTTCTCCATGGGAATTGAGATCACGATTCTCTTAAACGATTCTCATTTTTTTTCAACCAAAATTTATTGCACTCAAGTACAAAAAAAAACAAAAAAAACACAGGACATTCAGTATAATAAAGTGCAGGTCTGCAGGAGTAACAAAAAATCGTCTCTACTCTCTCTTTCTTTATTTTAGACCCCTTAAAGAAAATAATTCGTTCATATTATGGGCTCATCTGATTTTTTGTACATAGCCTATTTGTTAGGATTTTAGTATCATAATGATTAGGCTAATAAATGCACGCACAATTATCCGTGAACTTTTTTTTTAACAAATGCCTTTCAACTTGTGTGTGCAAATTCAGAATTTAAATTAATGTGCAGAATGTGTACAAATAGAGAGTAAGCTATGTAGGCCTACTGTTGTAGCCATTAAAAAAAAGCGCGTTTTCATATTTGTTAAAATATTATAATGTTTATTTTTTTTTACATTTATGTTGATTTATGAAAAGTGAACAGCACGACCGAGATAGGATGCGCAATATGGAGGACATGGAGCGGGTCAGACATGATTTTGACCGTTGAAGTTGAAGTTGTTATAGAAAGCCTTTCTTTAAAGTGAATTTCGTTTTGTATAAATTGTATCTTAATTTTAATAAATTTTTCATCAACCAATTGCCTGTATTTAATGAATAGGCCGACGAAACAAATATAACGGAGGCGCCCGCGCGCTCACTTGCATTGCAACGTGAACTAGAGCACATCCTAACATAGCGAAACTCAGTGTATGCCTCACACCAGACATGACAATACATCAAATACACAAAGCTTGAAATGTCTTTAACGAAATAATTCAAACGAAAAAAGGAAAAAGGCTACTCTCTGATTATGTAATCCATTATTAGGCTTATTTATGTGCATTTCTCTCTATAAGCGCGTTCACACGGAGATGGCGATCGTCAACTTCATCTTTGCAGCCGAGTCGACCACTTTTAGAGAAAACAACTTGTTTATTAAATAAAGATCAATACACGCGTCACTGGATTTACAGTTGCACGCAACACATATTATTCGAAATAACGAGATATTGTGTTGAAATAACATTATTATTAATAATAGCCTACATCTTTTAGAATAGGCCTATTTGATTGAATGCTGAATGTTGCGCTTGTTCAATTTAATAAAATTAAAACTTTAAATGTGATCATTAAACATAACTGAATATTAATATTTAGTGACCAAGTTTTTGCGCAGCTCCCCGTCAATGATCTAGCAGCACCCACTCAGCACATGCTGTCCCTGCAGAGAAGCTACGTAGGCCGTGTAGTTTTTTTTTTTTTTTTTCGGTTACCTCCAACCCCCGTTTTGAGTCGCTGGATCCCCCTCCCTCTGCGCTCCGGGGACCTCCCACTTTACAAATTAAGCTCTGCACGGAAGTGAATCGCCATCATTAAGAAATGAGATCGCATTTATGTTTGAATCGAGAATCGTGATTTTTTTTCGATTAATCGTGCAGCCCTAGATCAAAAGTTCATTTATTTCAGTAATTCAGATGAAAAGTGAGATATTTCAAGCCTTTATTTGTTATAATTTTGATGATTATGGCTTACAGCTTATGAAAACCCCAAATTCAAAATTAGAATATTGTGAAAAGGTTTTCATATTTATATTTAAATTATTTTAAAGAATCTTGAATCTGCAAAAGTAAAAATGCTTCTGTTGGATGTTGGGAATATGCAGGCCACACAGAAACAAAAAAATTTAAAATCTAAATTAAAGTTGTAAAAGTTCTTGAAGAAGAAGACACACTGATTTACTTTGAACGAGGAGGATCTACATGTTTTTCTTTTAAGTATTATGGTTATTATTTCTGTATATGTTATTGTTAGATGTAGTGGAAATGATCCAGTGGGCTGATCACGAGATCTGGTGTTACGCCGCCGGCTTGTGGTCACACACAGAACGGCAGCTCTACATGCTAAGGCTCGTCAAAGATAAGTGGAGGCGGGGCTCATTGCATATTCATAGAACCGCGCATACTAAACGAGGCAAGAGTGTCGAATTACATTACAAGGCATGAACATTATTTTCAAAGGGGAAAATGTGTAAATATGTCATTTTGATGAGTTTTAAGGGATATAATGATTGACTACAGGGGGACTTTAAAACTAGAGAGCTTTGCTAAACTAAGCATTTACTGTACATATCATCTTACGAAGGCATTATTGGCGGATATTGATATTTATAAGCATTTTATGTCATATCTGTGATAGTGTTATAAAGATCATTGATTTACATTACAAGCATCAGAACTTCATCTCACTTTTGGTCCATATAAATATCAGCATCTGCATTAAACTGCATATTGTGCGCCTCTGAACAGCCCTGGGGTCTCATTTATAAAACTGTGCGCAGGATCGTTACTAAAAGTGTATGTGCGCCCAAAAACCAAAAATGGCGTGCGCCAAAAAATATTCAGATTTATAAACCGCGTGTACGCCAGAACCCTGCGCAGAGTTCACCTTCATAAATCCCACTCAGCGGAAGATTGTGCGCCACATGCGTCTCCTCCCCGACATAACCATATATGGAGCTTACAACGCCTAGTTTTACTCTGCATATCCTCATCTGCATATCATTTGCATATGATTATTCATCCACGTGATAACATGTTTAACGTACAAGACATTAGGAAAATATGAAATATGGATGTGCGTCACATTACATTAATAAACATCATTTAGTAGCCTATCCTTGCCTTGTTTTTTGAATAAATAAATCAAATAATATAAAATACATTTCAGAGAAAGTTTTCCTCAATCTTTTCCACTGGCCAAATAGAATTTTTAATTGATTTATATTTGTAATGGAAACAGATAGGACCTTGTTGTGCATTATATTTGCACAATCTGCTATTATCATGATAAGCAATTATCTCTGTAGTTAAATACATTGAAACACAGCATGCCAAAGGAAAAGCGTTCAAAAGCTTTGCATCCACAACACATATTTAATAGGCTATTCTTTTTTTTTTACTTTTCAGTAAATTTCATGTAGTTTAAGTGTTTAAACTCCATATGAGATGTATCTAAATGTTTATATCAGAAGTAAAACATAGTTTAAATCATTCTTTTATTTAAACTGTTATTGTGAACATCACAGTATTTATGATTAGGACTCATAATGAAGATGTACAGTTTTACTTCATCTGCCGTTAGATATGCGTCAGTTTCACTGACGGCCACAGCGAGCTCTCACTGGCGCGCAACATTTAAGCGTGTGGATATTTGCTTCACGTGATAGGCTTGGTGAGTGAAATTATAATGTGTATTATCTTCTGTAGGCCCTATGTGTCTAATTTCTTTAGATTTTCTGTCTAAAAGTGACCAAAAGACATTTAACTCCAGCTCACCATCGGTGTCGCCAAACTGCTCCGTCTCCAGAGCGTTCGTACGCACGGGTCAGAGTTTGCGTCCAGGTGCGCACATTCTCCCGTCAAGTTAGTTTTTAAAAAATCACAAACTTATGCGTCGGAAGTGGCGTACGCCTCTCTCTGGGCCGGTTCTGTGCGTACGCCTCTCTCTGGGCCGGTTCTGTGAGTACGCCTCTCTCTGGGCCGGTTCTGTGCGTACGCAACGGTTTATAAATGAGGCCCCAGAGCTGTTCTTCCTCAAGCTTTTAATACTGTAGTGTAAAGTAAAATAATGTACTTGTGAAATTAGTTTTTTTCATTGCCGTTGCATTATAATAGTAATAAATCTGTGTCTTAGAATTATTAATAAACACCACCACATTATTATTATTAGCCTGTATAATGCCCCATCCAGCCTGAGGAAGTTCAACTGATAAGAACATACTGTGATTATGGTCAAAAGTACAGTAACGTGTGGTATTGAATATGGTTTTACTACGGTATAGTTGGGAAGTATCATGACAACAGCCGAGGAAGCGTTTATCCTGCTCGGGGTAGCTCGGGATAAAGTGAAAGTGAAGTGTGTGTGTGTGTGAGCTCCACGTACCACTTGAGCGGCGTCCCCTCGTACTCGAACCACATCTCCTCCACGTCCTCCGCCTTCATGACTTTCAGGAAATGCTTCTTGACTTTATCCGTGACCAGCGTGAGGTAACTGACCCGTGGGAGCAGCAGCTGATTGGACACCACACAGGTCATGTGACATGATCCACATCAGAGAGAACACACACACACACACCTGCGGTCTTCGCTCTGGACCACTCGTCTACTGGCATTAAAGGTGCTCTACTAAAGCATGAACATCACATGTGTGCAGATATGCTAAGCTCTCACACTCGATTCTCTGAAAAACACAGTTATTTTACTTATTATTATTGTTTTGTTTTGGTCTGTGTGACTCCGCCCACTGCCAGTTCAGCCAATAGTATTTCGACACCCGGGATGCCAGTTGGCGGGAACCACAGCGTATTGTAGCCATGAAACGAGCAAACAAACTGGCCCAGAGGCCGCAGACTCCACACAAGCTCAACAGGGAAACACCGATCTCCCATATGTTGATTTGGACTGCAGTACCGGTTTCCACCACTAGCTGCCGATCTTACAGACTGCACCTTTAAGTGTGTCCTCTGTTGGCCCGAGTGCTCAAGTATGCGTAAACTCTGCAAGTGTGTGTAGAACTTTTGATTACTCGATAAGACACACACTTATAGTCTTGCAAGTGTTTTCAGAGCTTTTATTTACTATATTTTCAATACGTCGTATTTTTAAAATAAACTTCTACATGTCTGTTCAGTAGTCGCTATGTAATAGAAGACAAATTCAAAATTGAGGTGCTTCTCATTAAGTGATAAAAAAAGTTGCAAATGTTGTACAAAATAAGCCTACACACACACACACACACACACACACACATAATCATCTTTGCACCAAAAAAATGTGCAACACTTTGTTTTTACTACCAAATTATATGCATCTAATTAATTTAAATTACAGTGGAATGTTTTCCTCGACATCTCGTGATTTCGGGGCACGTGAGTTCCCGAACAGAATGCATGATGGGATACGCTTAGCCCCGAACACCGAGATTAAAAGCACTGCACGTTGGCAAGGTTAAGACTAGGGATGTGCACGAATATTCGATCTGTAATTATTATTAGAAAAATAAAATACTATTCGAATTTTATCTAATTTCTGAAGCCGTAAATGCAGTGAACTCCTGATCCATCCCGAGCACTAACTCGCAGTTATAGTTTAATCCTCTGGGTGGCGCTGTGCCGCGTGTTTAACAAGCTGTTTGTATTTGATCACATAATGTCGTCGTCTGCCTCGCGAAGTTTGGAATAACTAGTCGAAAATTATCTTACAGAATGGAATTACTTTTGATCAGATTAATTAATTAATCTGGAGTTATAATATCATCAACAAAACGAAATCAGCAAAACTCGGCGGCCCTGCGGTGGATATTAGTGTTCTTCTCAACATGAACGTGAAACAATATAAACACGATAATCATAGGCGGACTCGAGTGTGTGTGTGCGTTCTGTGCGATAACTGGCGCTGTCTGCTACTCTGCTTTATTAGCCGTCCTTCCCCGTTCGCACTGCTTGAGCTTAAAGGAGCATAGCGCAAGATTCTGAGTTTTTGCAGAACGATGCCACCTCTGGCGGCAAGCGAAACTGCAGCCAGAGATGTGCACGCACTAGACAAAAGTTTTCTTTTTTTATCTTACGTGTTTGCGTTGGGGTTTGAAATGAACTACAAGCAGGTCTCTTACAATCCCTCTTCTACGGAGAATGCCGGCGAATACACAAACCTGCCAGACATCGCTGTGAGCGTGAACGCGCATGACGTCACGCCCGGTCTCAAACTCCGGCCCGAATCCCTCTTATTTATTTTACTTTACAGGATTATAGAGACAATCTCGGTGATCAGAGAAGGGCTCGTTCAGCCCATCAGGCAATGGGTTAAGCATGTACGGGTTAGAAAACGGGTATTTTTAACATGAAAAGTTGCTTAATGCACCTTTAAATCCTTGTGTTCTTTATATTTTTTTTAACACATAGGCCAACTGATTAATGTATACAACTTAAGAAAACTTTAACATATATTGTAAGCTTGTTGTGTATCGTAAGCTTGTTCAGAAATGGTGACAAAAACTTTTTTTTTTTATTAACTTAAAAAAATAACGTAATTTAAATAAATGAATATTCAAATTTTATGAGCCCGAATATTCAAATGCAATATTTTTGAAAAATGCCCATCCCTAGTTAAGACAAGACACACTTTCTGTCGTGTGCACGCGCTCTCCAGTGGCCAGGACCACAAGTGTGTGTGTGTGTGTGTGTGTGTGTGTGTGTGTGTGTGTGTGACAGAAGAGTGCTGGTCATCTTCACTTACATAGTAGGGCTCCGCCTCTCTCTCGGTGGTCTCTTCGGGAGAGAGCGTGAAGCAGGCCGGGATCCTCCCGAACCACACGTCCCGGAGCACATCCTTGTCATCCGCCATGATCCTCGTTCTCCACACGCCACATACACGGCCTGTGCACACACACACACACACACACACACACACACACACACACACACACACACACGGAGACCTCATCAGCGAGCACACAGGACCCTCAGAGAGAGAAAGCTGGAGCGCGTTTAAACACTTTCTGTTAAAAAACCAACTAAATAACATGACATTTTAGGGCTGTCAAAGGTGTTCATTTAACATAGCCTATCAACCAAAAATATGACATAATCAATTATTTTATTTATGACAGCCCATGTTTTTACCAGCAAGACTAAAAAACTAATATAAATAAAATCTTTCTAGATAATTATCTCTGATTGACTGCAATACATCAAATCACACGTTAAATTTCTGTCAAAGAAATCTGGGATGAGCCATTAAAACTGTGTGTGTGTGTGTGTGTGTGTGTGTGTGTGTGTGTGTGTGTGTGTGTGTGTACATCTCAATAATGACTGGAGAAATGACATAAGAGGAAATCTAGAGATAAACATCAGCTCTTATGAGTAAAAGATTGGCTGTGCTGACTGCTGTTAACATTTAACACTTTATGACAAACAGAAGAGTAACGAAACACTTTAAAACGACAAACTGTAGAACTATCACCTATATTTGTGATGTTTATTCGCCTGTTCTGAGGCTGATAGTATGATATCGTGTGTAAACAACGCTTGCACTAACAACACAGCACACGGAGACACACCTCTACCGCTGATAACGAGAGCAAAACTGCCTCGATTTCAAAAACAACTGCGAATAAACATTCATAACAGCCCGAAAACAGAATAATAAAATACCTTCATTAGACGTCGACCGGAAGCGGTACAGTAGAGCTCATCTTCGACAAACATCCGGCGCGGACCTTCAAAATAAAAGTCCCCAAGCGGTGATTTATATGCAAAATAAACGTCACCTCACGTCTGTTTTTCACGATAAAAGTCCTAGTCCGTTGATTACAGACAATTTTTTTTACAGTCTATGATTACAGTGCGTTCCGTTCATATCCGATCGTATTTAAAAAAAAATTACATACAGTAATTAGGATGATTCTGATTAGTTTAAAGTTGACCTTGTATTCTGACAAGTTTTCTCACACAACCTCAAAAAAAAAAAAAAAAAAAAAAAAAAAAAACCAGAGCAAATTACCTTTTGTTTTTCTCCAAGTTTGAGAAATCTGTCCGGGTGCTAATGGGATCGCTGATACTACGCTTCTCATGTTTTTCCGAGGAGAAAGTGAAGCAAGTGATTAAACTGGTCGTTTTAAAGTCCAATAAATCACATGCCACTCATAACAGCACATTTTCAAGCAACTTCTCTAATAGCATTTATAATTAGCAGACATGGCAAAACTGCTACAGTTCATAAACAATATTAAATGTTATAAATTATATTAGTATGATAATAAAGAGATCGTTCAGTCCGGGAGATGGCGCTAAATGAATGTAACGGAAGACCAGTCGCGCACGCGCAGTACTGTCTATCGTCACTGCGCATGCGCATTGTGCACATGGAGGCAGTTGAATGAGTTGTTGCTCATATCTGTCGTTCCGTTTTCTTGTGTTTAATAACAAGTTAAATCTATGTTATTTTGCGCGTATTGTCCAGAGTGTGATATAGGCCGACGGTGTGTTGATCTGCGGCTCGTCTGAAGCTCTGCGTGAGTGAGTGTGTGTGTGTGTGTGTGTGTGTGTGTGTGAGTGTTGATCATCGGCTCTGCTGTGAGCGATCTCTCTCTCTCTGTGTGTGTGTGTGTGTGTGTGTGTGTGTGTGTGTGTGTGTGATGGAGGCTCCCCCGGTCTCTGTGATGCCCGTCACGGGTGGAGCCATCAACATGATGGAGTATCTTCTGCAAGGTGAAGCTACTCCTCTACCTCACTATATACAGGCACACATAATACACCTTTAGCTAGTGTTATCTTAATATAACTTAAACTTTTTGGGAACACTTAACAATAAGGTCATTAGTTCATGCTTTTACTAACAATAAGCAATGTGTTAATGTTAGTTAATAGTGCATTAAATAATATTAACATTTAATCTTTAAAAAAGTGTTGTTCATTGTTCGTTCATGTTAACTAATGAATCCTTATGGTTGAGTGTTAATAAAACATGTAAAAACTGACGATGACATGTTCAAATGTAAAATTTAATTTGTTAACATTATGAACTAACATTGAAGAATGGTTTCAAAGCATTTATTAATCTTAGTCAATATATTAGGAATAAATTACTAAAATCAGAAGTTGTGTCGGTTAATATTATTTAATGGATCTGAGCGAATGAACAGTTAACAAACATTAATAAACTCTGACAAATGTATTGCTCATTGTTAGGTAATGCAGCAACTAACATTAAAGGTGCAGTAAGCGATTTCTGAGAAACGCTGTTGATGTTTGAAAATAAAAAATCATTATAATCATTTCTCATCTGTATACGCATGACCAATAAACTTGAAATTTGTTTTGTTGTAAAATCCCCTGAAAAATAAATAAAACAACATTATCGAACTCAAATATAGTACATTCATTTAATTGAAATAATGAAAAATAATAATAATTTTGGACCGAAACGTGAAAAACACCTCAGGGTTCAGCCTTTCAATGCTCATCTACAGACGCATGAACAATAAACTGGAAATCTGTTTTGTTGTAAAATCCCCTAAAAAAAATTAAATTAAATTTATAAAACAATATATATATAGTACATTCATTCAATTGAAAAAAAAAAAACCCTGATATTGTTGACCGTAACTTGAAAAACAGCTCAGGGTTCAGCCTTTCAGTGCTCCTCTGCGTAGGCACGACCGGTAACCCCGTGTGTGTCGTCCTGCGCAGGCAGTGTTCTGGACCAGTCCCTGGAGAGCCTCCTGCACCGGCTCCGGGGTCTGTGCGATAACATGGAGCCGGAGAGCTTCGCGGATCACGAGCTGGTGTATCTCCTGAAGGGCCAGCAGGGAAACCCGTTCCTCCTGCGGGCCCGGCGCTCGCTGCTGCACCCCCCCGCCCCGTGGCACCTGCGCTACCTGGGCCAGCCCGAGGTGGGGGACAAGAGCCGGCTGGCGCTGGTGAGGAACTGCGTGGACGTGTCCGCCTCGCACGGCCTGCCCGAGGTGCTCAACGAGATGGGCTTCCGCATGGACCACGAGTTCGTGGCCAAGGGCCAGCTGTTCCGCAAGGGGGGCATGAAGGTGGTGGTGAGCAAGCTGTCGCGGGTCCTGGTGCCGGGGAACACGGAGAACACCGAGCCGCTGTCTCTGTCCTATCTGGTGGAGCTGAGCGTTCTGGCGCCCGCGGGGCAGGACACCGTGTCCGAGGACATGAGGAGCTTCGCGGAGCAGCTGAAGCCGCTGGTGCACCTGGAGAAGATCGACCCCAAACGCCTCATGTAGAGCCCCCACACACACACACACACACACACACACACACACACACACACACACACTCACACACTCACCTGGAGAAGATCGACCCCCAAACGCCTCATGTAGAGCCCCACACACACACACACACACACACACACACTCACACACACACACTCACACACTCACCTGGAGAAGATCGACCCCAAACGCCTCATGTAGAGCCCCACACACACACACACACACACACACACACACACACACACACACTCACACACTCACCTGGAGAAGATCGACCCCAAACGCCTCATGTAGAGCCACACACACTCACACACACACACTCACACACTCACCTGGAGAAGATCGACCCCAAACGCCTCATGTAGAGCCACACACACTCACACACACACACTCACACACACTCACACACTCACCTGGAGAAGATCGACCCCAAACGCCTCATGTAGAGTCTCAAAACACACACACTCACACACACACACACCTGGAGAAGATCGACCCCAAACGCCTCATGTAGAGCCTCAGAACACACACACTCACTCACACACACACACACACACACACACACACACTCACACACACACTCACACACACACTCACACACACTCACACACACACTCACACACACTCACACACACACTCACACACACTCACACACACACACACTCACACACACACACACACACTCACTCACACACACACACACACACACTCACACACACTCACACACACACACACACACACACACACACACACACACACACCTGCAGAAGAGGGCGCTGCTGACTGAGACCTGCTCTGGACGCCTTCAGGCCTGAAATGTCATTTGAAATATTTCGCCCATAATGACCTGATGATGGAAAACAGAATCTTTCATTGGATTATTGTGTCATTTCTCAGACGACTTCATTTCTTAGATTACTCATTTTGAACTAGAACGTTACCACTCTTTTTTTTTCTTTTTTTTTAGTTTGTAAATTGATTCTTGTATAAATTGTCACTTTGCCGTAAACATGATGCTGGTTCTCGTGTTCGTTCACTGAAGACACTGAGTCTGACTTGTGTGTGTTGTTGCTGTTTGAGTGTGAAAAAGCTCCGGTTCCCTTTCGAGAACGGTCACGTCGTATCGTGTAGCTATAGCTAACACGCAGTGGGGACTCCTGTCCTCCAGAATATTGAAGCTCATATGTGAAAACGCGCGGCCGTGCTGAGGCGTCCTATGGCGAGGCGGCTCAGACGCGCCAACCAATCAGGCAGCTTGGCGCCAAGCACGTCAGAGCCCGCCAGAATGGGCGTGGCCTATAGCTATAACAGCCCATCTATTCCGCCATAGCACAGGATAAACTCCTTCAGCGACCTTTCACGTCTCTGTCTCCTCTACGAAGCTTCGCCGTCGAGTCCGCTCGAGCGAGCATTAGCTGCAGCGGACCAGCGCCTTCTCTTCTGTCGCCGCTCTCCTGCGGCCATCCGGCGACCACGCACATCCTTTCTCTACTAGCTATGTGTTCGCCGTCGCGTCCATCACAGTCCACTTCGCCGGTCCTGTTTACTCAGGCGGACCAACGCCCCTCCCAGCGAGCCTCGTCTCCTCCGGCGGGTCGGACGGGGAACAGCTCGACGACAGCCTCTCCATCGCGGCGTCTGAGGGCTCAGTTGACCCCGCCCCTCTCTGGCAGTCCAGTGCTAGCGCCAGGCCCAACTCTGATGCCGCTTTCACATCAAACGCGAATAGAGCGTCTGGCGCGAGTGATTTCACTGTTAAGTCGAGGTAAAGACGCGTTTACTCGCGTCTGGAGGTCCTGCGGCGCGAAAGAGGCGTTTAGCACAGCGCGGTAGACGCGAATTTGCCTCATTCACGTGTCCAGTTTGCGCAAATGAGGTGAATTGAGCGTCTGGCGCGAGTGGTGCTTTGTGCATTTACGCGTTTGACGCGAATTCGCCCGAGTTAAAAAAAATTTACTTTGCCGTCAACCAATCAGGAGCCTGCTTGCTGCTGTCGCGTGGTGAAGTGATAGACGGGGGCAGGCCCGCTTTTCAGATTATAATGTAATTTTATATGTTTGGCCTCAATACGTTATTTTGTAATATGACTTATGTCTGCGTGAAAGAAGGAATGACATTGCTCAGATGTTAACTATGAATGTGACACTGAACACTTGCAGTCGTCGGCTACATTTCTGAATGAGATGAAGAAAAACTCCCATAATTAAAGAAGTCGTTTGACCTTCGTTATAACGAGTCACTAAGGTATTTTAACTTATATGTTTCATATAATAGAACCGAAGCTATAGATTGTGAGTTTAAACATGTCTCGTTGACCAGCGGCAGACGTCAGGAGGACTAGCCGAGGTGCGGCGGCTCCAGCGGGTTACATGAGCGCTGAGCGCCTGGATCTCACAACTCGAAACGTCAGATCACATTCTTTAAATAGGCGCTATCTTTATAAACAAACCACAGATTTGAGCTTTAAACAACTACATTCTCGACTGAACAACTCTTAAAACTACAGTTCGTGACACAATAACAATAACGGTAGTATTATGAAATTTTGCAGCCTTTCTGGCAAACAGAACCGCCTGCACTGGCCCCCCCACACGCAGCGGACTTCACCTCGCTTTGGATGCGCGAATGCATTCAAAATGTTCAAGCTTCAAACTAGACGTGAATTTGATGCTCTATTCGTGCTTCGAGTTCTCCACAAGAGGCATGACCTCCTCGTGGGCTTGGTCCAGTGGTGTACCAGTCGAAGACACTTGCGCAGCCGGCTGGTCCTCGTACCCTGCTTACAAGCTCGAGTCCTCTCAGTGTGATAGCTCGACCCGGCGGCCGTCCGCTCTTATCAGTCTAACAAGGTGCTGTCCAGACGCACAACATTGTCCTAGGACGTATTTCTGGCCACATGAGCCCTCGGCCCGACTCACGTCTGGTTCATTGGTTTTATTAGTGGCTTGTGTCGCTGTGAGCCTCGGGTTGTCCCCTAGGCTCCAGCTCTACTGAGTGTATTTTGTGTATTTTCACAACACACATCATTTCAAAGCAGCTTTACAGAAAGTGCATGAGTCCACATTACAGTTTACAGTTTCTGTTATCAGAGGAGACTAAGTTATGTATTTCAGAAATGTACAAAATCACAGTGAGCGAAAAAAATATTAATTTAAACAATGTAATAATTGAATGCAGAAACAATGAGCTCACTGAAGTAATGAATACTTGATCTGTCATGAACTTAATTTAAATCAAGCACATGGAGGCGTCCAGAGAGTATTTCTGCTCTGTGATGAACAGATTTACTCTCCCTTACGTAGCCATGTAGGGTTTACCAGGACCACACTGACTCACACACCCACACACACTCACTCACACACACACACACACACACACACACACACACTGACATAAAGGATGTGTTATAGAGGTGTGTGTGCAGAACGCCTGTTTACGCCTGTGTTGAGCTGATAATATCATGAGTGTGAGATCACTGCACACTTCTGGCTTTTAGTGTTGTGTAATGTGTGTGTTGTGTTGTGTAATGTGAGTGTGTTGTGTAATGTGAGTGTGTTGTGTTGTGTAATGTGAGTGTGTTGTGTAATGTGAGTGTGTTGTGTTGTGTAATGTGAGTGTGTTGTGTGAGTGTGTTGTGTAATGTGGTGTGTGTGTGTGTGTAATGTGAGTGTGTTGTGTTGTGTAATGTGAGTGTGTTGTGTAATGTGAGTGTGTTGTGTTGTGTAATGTGAGTGTGTTGTGTGAGTGTGTTGTGTAATGTGTGTGTGTGTGTAATGTGAGTGTGTTGTGTTGTGTAATGTGTGTGTGTGTGTAATGTGAGTGTGTTGTGAGGATCTGCATTGTGGTGAAGTGTGTCACTCTAGGAATGTAGTTGTTTCTCCCCTTCAATCCTCTAATTCCCTCGTTCTGCACGTCTGATCTGATGAACACTTCTCTTCCTCACACACACTGAACACGACTGTTGTCAGCAACACAGAGAAGAACGGCTCACATCTCCTCTGCTTCTGCACAATGAACACAACTATCTGCTATTTTCCTATTAAAGGGAGAGTTCACTGTGAAATTAAATGTTGGTGTGTTTTATCTTACCTGAAGTGCACCAAGATGTAGGTGTCTTTGTCTCCGCAGTAGTTTACATTTTGATATTTTCAGGATCAATGTGCACTTACGATGGGGAATTGTGTAATGTGGACTTTTCTCTGCATGCTAGAGACAGTGCCTATAGACCTGCATTATATGACTGACAGACAAGAACGGTTTGACCTGAAAATATCAAAACTGAAACTACTGCGGAGACAAAGACACCGACATCTTGGTGCACTTCAGGTAAGATAAAACACACCAACATTTAATTTCAAAGTGAACTATCCCTTTAATAGGTGCCCTTTGCCTCCAAAATAGTCAAATTAATTTCATTCTATCTTGTGAAAATAATTTTTTCCAGATATGCTCTTGAGTTTAATCCGATTCATTCCAAACACAACTTTAAAAATGGTTCATATTCATTATGCATTTATTCACAGTGACCATTTATTACAGACTCTATTCCCTTGATATAATCCGAGTCTCGATGAAGCACACAGCGGTGAGGATATAATAATATAACCACTAAACCTCTGACACAACAATCCTCCAGACCCAAATGAAGTAGTCGCCAATACAACAAACCAGAGACTGTTGAGAAATGCCTGTGGAAACTGTAGTGTGTCATTTGGGTTTGTGTTGTAATTAGTCAGACTGGATTAGTGTCTGCGTCTCAGTCTCATTCACGCATGCGCATTAGAGGACGGAGAAACCATCGACTGTGAAGCGTCAATATTAAAGATTTTAAATCATGAAGATTCTTCCAGAACACAAGCAGAGGATTCGCTCAACAAACACAATGTGTCACTCATAACAACAGGAGAATTATAGCCTACAATGTTGTCTTTTGTAATGATTTACTAAACCAGAACACTCTTCACTGCAGTTTATGTCACATGATCCATGTTTACAGAAATTATTCATAAGTTGTCCTGTTTTGTAAAGACGTTAATGAAACTGGAAGGTTCACACAGATCGCGCTTCTTTTCCATTGTGTTTCTGTGTAAACGCGCGTGACCGTTCGCGTCTTTCTAAAAACGCAGCGCATCTATTAAAGAACGCGTTTCTAAACGCGCGCGTGTGTTCCCCGTTGTTCTGCGTGCACCAGCCCTGTGTGCTTACTTGCTTTGATTGTATATGTCAGTTTTTAGAATCAGAATACATGGCAATATGATATTGCTGTAGAAATGTAGCAGATTTATTCATTTAAATATAAATATGTTCGGTTTTGAACTTTAGTCAAACAGTTCTGAAAATCAAATCAAAACATGTACAAATGTTCCTGTACACATAAAGTGTCTGAGTGAGAAACAAAAAAGAAAGAAAGAAAGAAAGAAAGTATTTTTTGTTAAGTTTCAGGTTGGCTACTGTATTTGTGGAAAGTGTCATTATTACTCGATCATAACATAATCGGTTACATTGAAAATAAATACAATCAAATTAACATTAAAATAGCATATAGTGTAGAACATAGTAAAATAAAATATGTTGGGGACTTTTCCAAACAAGCATCACGACATCCATGATGCAGTTCTCAGTCCTGTCATCTGTTGCTGCTCCAGTTCTGCAATCACCGGAGGAAGATGAGGATGAAGATGATGAAGAGGAGGAGGATGATGAAGATGAAGAGGAG
>JARPMJ010006441.1:35000-52695 GCA_033366665.1 Phoxinus dragarum
TTTTGTTGCCGTTTGTGGAGCCTGTGGTGTCTACAGAGACCGCGTTTTTTCACAGTGTGTTCAGGGGACAGGCAGCTAGCGGATAGTGAGGAGATGTTTGCTGTATGAGACAAAAAATATTTTGGCCTGACATCACTTAGAGCACCTTTAATGCTTCATAACCAACTAGAGTTGGGGTACTCGAACTCGGACTCAGACTTGAGTCCGGTCTCGAATCCAATTTTGAATGGACTCGGACTTGTCACGCACTCGGATGAATTTGTACTCGGACTTGACACGGACTCGAGACATTTTAGACTCGGAAAAATGTCCGAGTCCAGTCGAGTCCGGGCACTGGATGACACAATATTATTCAAAAACGAAACGAAACGACGTTGTTTCAGCGTTGAGCATGGTAGCCAATCACAGTTAAGTGCATAAACACAGTGGCAAATCAGAGGCGTTTTAGAGTCAGCATGCGAAGAATTCGCTCAAAATGTATGTTCAGAATCAGCACGAGCTTTATCCTTTCGCAAATCCCCTCATAAAAGACAAAGTCTCTCTAGACGCAATATAAATAAGATATTCACTGTGCAGTGCGGACAACTACAGTCAGTGTTTATGACGAGAGTTTTAGGGAGAGTGCCGAACGCGGGAAGTGATGGCTTAAAGGGAGCGCTGTTGACAATCTAAATAGTTTTGTTTTTCATACTTCTAATCTGGACCAGTGGTTACGTTCACACTGTAAATTATAAAGAGTGATAACTGCATTTAAATGTGGGATTTAATCCACTTAATTTGTGTCGTTTGAGTCATGAAATTGCGATGATTTGACACATAGCAACATAAGAAACTTGATAACCATAGCACCATTTTGGCGTCTAATAATGTTGTAATTTTTTTTTACATTTTCACTTTAGTCATAAGTTTACACCTTGCAGAATCTCCTAAATATTATTTGTATAATTTTTTTAATAAGACGGATCATACACACATTGTTTCTATTTAGTAGCCTACTGCCCTGAAAAATCTTTTCACATAACAGATGTTTAATAGCCTAAATAAAATACAAACACAAAATAAAGACAGATTACATATTAATATTAATATTGTGTCATTACCTGAATGATCCACAACTTTTTTTTATTTTTTTTTATGGTTGTTCATGAGGAAAAAGTCCTCCAGCTCCTTACATTCTTTGCTTTTCCAGCATCTTCTGCATATTTGACTCCTTACTAGCAGTGACTATTGTAAGATCCATACTTTCACACTGGTGACAACTGAGGGACTCATACACAACTATTACAAACCCTGCAAACATTTAGTGATGCACAAGAAGGAAGCATCCGTTAAGAGCCAAGAGGTGTAAACTTTTGAACTCGATCATTGGTGTAAATTGTTCTTATTTGTTTAAAAATGCATTCATTAATTTAGTCCAACCCTTCAGAGGATAAATAAGATATTAGCATGTAAAACAAAATAAGAAAAATGTAAACATCATCTTGCTCAAAAGTCTTGCCCCTGACTCTTATCGTGTTGCATTATTAAGCATTACCTTGCAGATTCTAAAACATGTACAATAGGTAATGTACAATAAACAAACTGTAACTACACATTGCAATCATTTTGTAAGGTTTAAAATATTAATTTAAGAGCTCAGTGTTGAGACCTTTTGCCGGAATTTGATTGACAGGTGATCTGACCAATTATAATGCAGATACACGCCATTTTTGACAAAATTTAGTTCCTGTTTTCGGTGGAAGTCCAAAGTAGTCGATTGTCGAGTTCACGCGCATAGGTTTAGTTACCTATGATCACGCGCGTGAACTCGACAATCGACTACTTTGGACTTCGACCGAAAACAGGAAGTAAATACAGGTATTTGCGCTGGCTGATATAACATCATTTCTATTAATATCTTTCACATCTACTGCAGTCAGATTCACTCGTGTTCACTCTTAAGGAATCACTCAACATGGCTGGGCACTTGTATGACACATCAAATATGTTAAGAGGATAAAAGCAGGTTTAAAACTTGCCCCATTCAAGTCAATAGGGTGCAAATTTTAAAAAGAGGAAAACACAGTGTAGGCAACACCGATTTGTGTCGTTGTTCTCTGTATTGACAGCACTCCAAATTTACTAAAAATTGAGCTCAATGTTAAAATTGACCGGAGTTCTCCTTTAAGGACTCGGACTCAAGTCCGACTCGGCCCTTTTTGGACTCGGACTTGGACTTGTACTTGGTTGTTAAGGACTTGGACTCGACTCGGACTCGACAAAGGTGGACTCGGACCCAACACTATAACCAACAGAACAACTGGAATATTAGAGTCATATTTCATCAATGCTTGTCCTGACGCCGTTGTGTGCTTGTATTGCAGGGTCACAGGTTTGCATGTAAACAGGGCAACGGGTTAGTTAGCTCAATAACTGATTTCTGTGAGTCATTAGCATTATTAGTCAAGTCTAGCAACATGTATCCTCTGCTTTCTCCCATCATGCAAGAGTAAACCCACCGAAACTCTCCCAGTTCCATAGGGATGGGAGGGAAAAGGCTGCTATGGCAACAAGACCCCCCCCCCCCCCCCCTCCCTTTCCCATGGGTCTACTTAGCAACTGTGCCCAGTCTTGCACGTGTGTGTGTGTGTGTGTGTGTGTGTGTGTGTGTGTGTGTGTGTGTGTGTGTGTGTGTGTGTGTGTGTGTGTGTGTGTGTGTGTGTGTGTGTGTGTGTGTGTGTGTGTGTGTGTTATCAAAGCATGACTGGGGCACGTCACACAGTCTGAATGTTACGGGGACGCTGACCTTAGTGAAGTGCATGAACTGTATACAGAAGTGGGCAAGTGATGTCCGGCCCCGGAAAACTGCAGTCAAACGTTTTATTTCTGATAATAAAGCAAAGAAACATGACAAATAGTGCAAAATCATTTTTTGCCCAGACTAGCATTCAAATAAATGATGAACACATGCAAAAACAAGAGAGAACCAACCAAATATTAATAACTGACTGTGTTGTAGTCAACCTTTGCTTTGTCCAGTCAGGTTTTGGTTTTTATGAGCATTTTTTAAAAGTAAACCTGTCGCTGTAGTTTGACTTTATTTGCCCCAAACAATAATTGTCAGATAAATACCTTAACCCAGTTTAGTGTTTTGTTCGTCCCTCATATTTAAAATATATAAAATATTGTCCTCATATTTTGATGGTTTAATGTTTATAACTTTGGTTTAACTTGATTAACTAAATGATTTACGCAACACTTTTGTTTTTGCCCCATTTTTCATGAGCTGAACTCAAACATCGAAGACTTTTTCTCTGTACACAAAAGGCCTATTTCTCTCAAATATTGTCCACAGATCTGTCTAAATGTGTGTTAGTGAGCACTTCTCCTTCGCCGAGATACTCCTCCACCTCACAGGTGTGCGTATCAAGATGCTGATTACACAGCAGGATTATTGCACAGGTGTGCCTTAGGCTGTCCACAATAAAAGGCCACTGTAAAATGGGGGCAAAAACAAAAGTGTTGCGTTTATAATTTTGTTCAGTGTATATACAACATCCAAGGGCTTTGGCTGTGACATGCAGTATCACGATGAGGATTGTGGGGTTTGCAATGCTACACACACCTCACATTTATGGTTTGATTGCATTAAATAGTGAGATTAGAGATGGACTCTGACATGAAAGGACAGGAGATTCGTGTCTCTGTGGATGAGAAGCTGTTGCTGGTGTCCGTCTGTAAAGCGGAGGAGATTTCCCGCTGACGTGATTATTGTGTTTTGTTCCGGGTTTGTGTGGGCTGGGGATCCCAGGAGTCAAACTGGCACAGGATTCGGGATTTTCCGATCTCCTGTCTGCTTCTCAGATGCTCAGCTAATCTGGAGACGCTATTTATATCTTCCTAACCCACCCACACATACACACACACACACACACACACACACAGCTCCTGCGGGAAACACAGCCGGCCAATTAACACTGCCAAGCATCACCACCAGTATCCCAGTATCTCCTGCGTCTGCTCATGTTATCATGTCTCCATGCCGTACAGAAGAAGGTTTTATGTGGATGCTTTGTGTGCATTTGGTACACAGTCTTGACCACAATTGTTTTTAATGCCTGACACTTTGTATAGCCCTATTACAGTTTTTTACAATCACTTTGTTACTATTTTCAGAACCTTGATGTCATTTTTCACAACTCTAGACACAAAACTCACAACCAATGATCAAAATGCACATTTTTCAAAACTCTACCCCTTTTCTCAATTGCTTGGATACAATACACAAACAACTTAGATCATTTGTTCATTCAACAAAAATCACCTGTTCAATATGACACAACTTAACATCCAAGTACTGCTATTTCAAAAGGCAATTCACACATTACATTTCAAATGAGTGTCTATTCATTTCCTTACAATGATCTAACTATCAAATGATACAACTGCATAGTTGTATGGAAACAGACAAACAATCTTCCATGTTTACAGTAAATCATGAAAGTTTCAAGATAACGAGATTCATTGTCACCAATCAGCGTGACGCATGAACCAATTAGACTACAATATCCATGGATGTAGCCTAATATTATATCATAATGCTTCATCAGACACGTGTCTATCGTCCCACATACTGTACCACCCTTTCAGACTATTGACAGTATTGACAGGACTGCACTGTACAGATGCCCTTGTCCAGTTCTGCCAACTCGCTACTGGTGATTGAGTGCACATTGTGGAATGAGTTTATACTGTAAAGAGTTGATTGGGATTCGATTGCAAGAGCATAGTGATGCGTAACATGGAGCCAGCAGGTGATCCAGGTCCCAGTGGAGGTCGAGCAGTGGTGGGACGCAGACCTCATATTGGACCATATAATGCAGCTCTCCTGGTCTCCTTTCTTGATGAGCTCGATCAGGTTTGTAGAGCTGAAGGTGTGACCTACGTCATTGTGCGGGACAATGTCAGGTTCCATCATGCTCATGTGGTGCAAGCATGGCTTCAGGCCCATGCACAATTTACCACCCTGTATATTTACCCCCATACTCTCCCTTCCTTAACCCGATTGAGGAGATGGAAGGTTCATGATAGTCTCTCTTCTCCAGGCCATGGATGAGGACATCACAGCAGACCAGTGTCAGGCCGGGATCCGCCATGCCCGAAGGTGTTTCCAAGATGTTTGGCTACTGAAAACATCCATTGTGATGTAGATGAGAACCTGTGGCCAAATCCACAACACAGAGTTGATGACAATAGAAGTACAGTCATCACTCCGGTTGTGTTTCTTACAGTACAAGCAAGCAAGTTGAGGAACACTGCATTTGATGCTAATTATTTTTGCTTTGATTCAAATAAACTTATGTTGTGATTGTACTGTAGTGTTTTGCATCAATATACGTATTACAAACTTTGTTCAATGATTCCACTGTCTGTAGTATTCTCTCTTCTACTGGTGTACTTTCACAGAGATGTATTTACTGTACATGTAGAACCATAATGAATCCTGTATCACCTATTTTGTTCTACAATATTTAATGATCGTACGAACAATGACACAGTGAAACTATCGGTTGCTTGTGTGTGTGTGATCTATAGTTATGTTTCAATGGTATTTCACAGTAAAAAAAAATTTTTTTGAACCAATGATTGTGCAAGTGCAAGATGTCTTTAAAGATGTGAATGCACAATGCAATGTTTCGAACATTAGACAGCCTGTGTTACAAGTGATAACCGTTTTGAGTTTTGTGTCTAGAGTTGTGAAAAATTACATCAAGGTTCTGAAAATAGTAACAAAGTGATTGTAAAAAACTGTATAATGCTATATCCAGTAACTCAATATTCTCAGTCTGGGGCTATAACCTTTTTAAAGGTGCTAATATTCACCTTTTGGGGTAAATTGGGTACAAAGGTGCAGGTTTTGAGAAGGGACTGCCCCAGTCACAGCTTTTGTACCTTTTTGTCTGAGTGTGTGACCAGCTATTTTTTTAAAAACCTTTAAGACTCAATTGGAAATGCAGCTCAAATTCTTGAAAAGTTTGAAAAGACAAATTTTTATTTTTTTTACTTATCATTCAATATTCTCATATAACTATTTGAAGATCTACTTCATGCTACTCATGCTTTTTTTTTTGTGGCTTTTTTTTGTTGCCGGTATTATTTCCGGCTGTGTTAACACTTGGCATGTTTGGTTGGATATAAGCAAACACTGGTGCGATTGCTCTGTTTGTGCGGATCATGTGAATGAATATATATTAGATTAATATATATAACCAAACAAGTGGACCGAGACCCTGAAAAGATGCTCTGGGGGCGATCAAAATGTGCTGGCTTCACTTTTAGTGCTCAGGGGTTCAGCTCATGTTTCTTCCAGGCAACAAACCTTACTCAATGAGGGAGTAAAGCAACTTACCATGACATTAACCCTCTGAGCTCATTACAGAAAATACTTACTTGCAGTTATTGGTTACGTGGTGTGGAGTTAGTTCAGTTAATGCATGTAAAGTGGACACAGTCTCAACACAGCATGAATCCAGGATTCACCAGGAAACCAGTCTACCTACACTTGCAGAGATTATACTGCTGTGTACGATTCTTTTTTAAAGTCCCCTGTGGTGTAAATCCAGCTTTTAATGTAGTTTATGTGTGTATGTGGTGTTATTAATCTGCTTTAACACACACATGTGTAAGTTCATAAGTGGACAGCATTGCTGAGTATTTTCTGCTTAAAACTGCAGTGAACCAAAGACAGTCTCAAAAACACGGTTTGAAATCGCTGGTGTTTCTGACGTCACACACTACCTTGTAACCAATCAGATCAACGTGTGATCGTCCACCAGTGGATCTCTGAGTGAGTGAGTGAGTGGAGGCGGGGCTCATTTGCATATTCATAGAACTGTGTAACCAATCAGATCAACGTGTGATCGTCCACCAGTGGATCTCTGAGTGAGTGAGTGAGTGGAGGCGGGGCTCATTTGCATATTCATAGAACCACACATACTAAATGAGGGAAGGGTGTCGAGTTACATTCAAGATATTTTAAGGCATGACCTTTTTTTTTCAAGGGAAAAACATTTAAATATGTTTAATAATTAAAAATGTAATAATTTCCAGATCAAAGATGAGTTTTAAGGGATAAAATACTTGACTACAGAGGGACTTAAGACATTTTGCATGTACATTTGTGATAATGTCGAGTGCTGAGTAAATATTGCTCTTGTGGCTTCTTGTGCACTGGGGAAAAAACAACTTGTCTTACCATTTTTGATGGTTTTAAACTGTTAAAGACTGTGCCACGGAAGACCAGTAGAAAGATTTCAGTCATTAATGAGCTGCGTTTGCAGAAGAGGAAGTGTGTTGTTCATTTGTGCCGCAGAGTCTGTGGTTAATTAGAAGTTCCTGGAGTGTTTTAGTAGCGCTGCAGAAATGTTGAGTGTATCGAGTGTGACGCGGCGTCTCGTCTCTCGTCTAACAGGAGTGGACACCGTGTCAATGCCAGTTACCGTAACCAGCAGCTCTTCCCTGCTGGACTGGGAGTGTACCTCTGGGCTGCACACATGATGTCCAAATGAACATTCATATATCTCAGTATTGACCGATCTGTTAATCACTAATTATCCAACACGTCATCAAAGTAGCGCGCCTCTAATAACTGCAATCTTTGTGAGTTATTCACCCATTTCCGTAATAAGGATTAGCCTTGCATTATATGTAATACTCAGGAGAAGTAATTGGGATATAGTTAGCGGTTATTTCCAGATTTGTTAGGAACAACATTTTAAAAACTGTCCTGATTTACGTTAGCTTCATGATAAGGATCCCTGTTTGTCTTTTCCTCCTGTTTCCATGGATACTCTCCGTGTATTGTTGCCTTCAGAAACCTTTTGTGTCCGATGAACCTCTGGGACCTCATTCATTACTTGAAACACACATTCAGGGATTATGCTCTAGCATTTCATCAAAAATAAAGAACAAAACATTTACGTTTCATTTTTGTCTGCAAAAGCAGATTAAGTGTTATATTTAGATTGTTTTATTTTACTTTATCACAATTTCCCGAACCAGTGCAGGTATGGATGACCTTTCCAGTGCAGCCAACTCTTTTTCTCTTTTCCTTTAACACAAACCTCACAGTTTTGTCTTACTCTAGCAGACACGCTTGATGATGTTTATGCCATTCATAGATTAATTCCCCATAATAGTGTCCCAGACAGCAACATAGTGTCGGCCCAGATCTGGTACGCGTTGAACATGTCCCGGATGTGGGCCGGATCTGGGCCGACACTATGTTGCTGTCTGGGGAAAATACTGTTCAATTCTGGGGGAAAACAATGCTCTGTGTGTTTGAGCGACTGGACTGATTATATCGGTTCAATGAATGGCATAAGTTGAAAATCTGTTCCAATGAAAGAACAGAGAGCGCTTAAGAATATAAGCTTTCCACTCAACATTATAATGCTGGATTGACAGTGAGAAGTATAGCCTTACCAATGAGATTCGTCCCTGAAGGTAAAAAGAGAGAGAAATGAATGAATATTTGAGATTAGGAGATGTGAGCGTGAAAGACACATTTCGTCTCTCCGGCTGGAAAGATCCCGAAGCCAGAGATCAGTCCACATCCACCCCATTAAAGCACACTTATATGGCCAACTCCTCCATGTTCTCTATCAAAGAGATAGCATTTGTAGGAGTTTCTCTTTCAAACTCCAAATTAATGGGATTGTGGTCTCACACTAATTTGACCTGTTCAGTAAATCTGGCCCTTAAAGTACAAAAATAACTTTAAATACTGAACTGCAAGTATGATGTTAATTAGACTTAAAGACAACTTACAAGTATTATTGCTGTATAAAAACTGTTAAACTAGTAGTTTGCTAGGAGAATACTTCAAAGTGTACTTCCATAATGTAAAAGGTAGGTGAGATATAGATAAACTAACATTATAAGTTAAATTGTACAGTTCAGAGTATAGGCAAAGTTTACTACCGTTACACTTAAAGAACCCTTAAAAAAGTATACTTTAATAAACTAAAAAGTGGGCCAATTTAGTCAAAAATAGTATTGAAATGGTGCACTTAGAAGTATACTACTAGTATGTTGATTTTAGTATACTTACTACGTAAAGTAGGCTACACGTGGAAAATACACTTCAACTTAAATTTCCCCTGAAGTCAATAATTGTATCCCTTAAAACTAATCTTTGATCACCAAAATTACATTTAAATTTAAATTACTTAATGCCTTAAAATATCTTGAATGTAACTCGACACCCTCGCCTCATTTAGAATGTGCGGTTCTATGAATATGCAAATGAGCCCCGCCTCCACTCACTCACTCACTCAGAGATCCACTGGTTGACGATCACACGTTGATCTGATTGGTCAAGGTAGTGTGTGACGTCAGAAACACCAGCGATTTCAAACAGTGTTTTTGAGACTGTCTTTGGTTCACTGCAGTTTTAAGCAGAAAATACTCAGCAATGCTGTCGACTTAAAGCATATCAAAAACACCACATAGACACATAAACAACATTAAAAGCTGGATTTTCACCACAGCTGGACTTTAATAAAATGTATTTGAAGTATATTTTTAGGGTATTCATATAGATGGTGTAGATATAAATAGTGGAGAAGGAAATGTCTGTAGCAAGCTAAGCTAACTACTCTACAGAAAAAAATAGATACTCAAAATTATACAATATCAATTCAATTCAAGTTTATTTGTATAGCGCTTTTCACAATACATATCGTTTCAAAGCAGCTTTACAGAAAATGCATTTCAAAAAAAAAATATACATACAAAAATACAGTTAGTTAATCATAAATTTAGGGCATAACATATCGCCGGCGTTGGGTCGTCTCTTCACAGGCGTCGAGTCGTCTCTTCACAGGCGTTGGGGCATCTGAAGTCTCCATGAGAGGCTGGATACATAACTGGAGCTGACGAACTCTATTTGAGTTATAGGGACAGGCGTCCCGAGATAACAACAAAAAAAAGGCAGATGGGAAATAATTAGCGTAGCTGCTGTTCATAATATGAATGCATTTGATCTGATTTAACTGTAGTATAAAAGGTATGAGATGCATCATGTGAATGCTTGGCTAAAGAGATGCGTCTTTAATCTAGTTTTAAACTGGGAGAGCGAGTCTGAGCCTCGGACAATATCAAGAAGGCTATTCCAGAGTTTAGGAGCTAGATGTGAAAACGCCCTCCCTCCTTTAGTGGACTTAGTTATCCTAGGTACGACCAGAAGCCTCGAATTTAGCGATCTTAAAGAGCGCGATGGATTATATGGCGATAGAAGATCTCTTAAATACACAGGAGCTAAACCATTTAGGGCTTTATAGGTCAGTAACAATACTTTGTAGTTGATACGGAACTTAATAGGTAACCAGTGTAGAGATGATAAAATTGGTGTTATATGATCATATTTTCTTGACCTAGTAAGAACTCTAGCAGCTGCATTTTGGACTAACTGTAGCTTGTTTACGGAGGATGCAGGACAACCAGCTAATAGAGCATTACAGTAATCTAGTCTCGAGGTCATGAATGCATGAACTAACTTTTCTGCATCAGAAACTGATAGCATATTACGTAGCTTAGCAATGTTTCTGAAGGTGGAAAAAGGCTGTTCTTATGACATTTGAAATATGATTTTCAAAAGACAAGTTGCGGTCTAGTATAACACCCAGGTCTTTTATTGTAGAGGATAAAGTAACAGGACGTCCATCTAGATTAAGGTTGTATTGTAAGAGGTTTTGTGGGCAGTTTTTTGGACCAATCAGTAATACCTCCGTTTTATCTGAATTTAATAGAAGAAAATTACACGTCATCCAATATTTTATATCTTTAACACACTCTGTCATTTTAGATAATTTAGTGTTATCATCTGGTCTTGATGAAATATATAATTGAGTGTCATCAGCATAACAGTGGAAACTTATTCCATGTTTTCTTATAATATTACCAAGTGGCAGCATATAAATTGAGAATAGCAGGGGGCCTAATACAGATCCCTGCGGCACTCCATAATTTACTGACGTTATCTTTGATTTTTCCCCATTTAAATGGACAAAATGGTAACGGTCTGATAGGTACGATCTAAACCAGCTTAATGCCTGTCCCTGAACACCAGTGTAATTTTGAAGTCGATCTAAGAGTATTTTATGATCTATAGTGTCAAACGCAGCACTAAGATCGAGTAAAACTAGTATTGAGATACAGCCTTGGTCAGAAGCTAAAAGTAAATCATTTGTAATTTTAACCAGCGCAGTTTCTGTGCTATGATGTGGCCTGAATCCAGACTGAAACTTTTCATAGATATCGTTTTCTTGCAAGAAAGAGCACAGTTGAGCGGACACAACTTTTTCTAGTATTTTAGACATAAATGGAAGATTTGAAATGGGTCTGTAATTTGCTAGGTTATTTGGATCTAATTGTGGTTTCTTAATAAGAGGTTTTATAACTGCCAGCTTGAATGTTTTTGGAACATGTCCTAAAGATAGAGACGAGTTAATAATATTGAGAAGAGGCTCTTCCACTACAGGTAACACTTCTTTCAGTAGTTTAGTGGGTATTGGATCTAATAAACATGTTGTTGGTTTAGATGCAGTAATACGTTTATTTAGCTCTTCCTGTCCTATAGTTGTAAAGCGCTGTAGTTGTTCTTGAGGGGCGATAATGAGGCTGAATCATAAGACGCTGTCAAAGATTGTACATTTACAATTGTGTTTCTGATGCTTTCTATTTTCTCAGTGAAGAAATTCATGAAATCATTTACTATTAAAATGTAACGGAATATTTTGTTCAGGTGATGTCTGTTTATTTGTTAAGTACAAGTATCTTGATACTTCATTACTGAGTGAGTATTTTGTGAATGAGTGAGAAAATCGCTGGGGAGTCAGGACCCACCCCATCTGAGGGTTGATACATTATTTGTTTAGTACTTTTTTTAAATTTTGTTTATTCACTGTTAGATTAAATTTACGCCCATGGTTGTCTGTCTGATTCAGATAATTTTTTGTTAATGTAACAAGAGGCCATCGGGTAAAAAAGACAGCTGTGCAGGTAAACCTCACTCTCCTCAAGAGACAAGACCTTTCTTTTGTAACTATATTATTCTAAAACTTTCGTCTTTTCTTCTCTAGAACTCCATCCGCCACAACTTATCCCTGCACACACGTTTCATCCGTGTGCAGAATGAGGGAACTGGCAAGAGTTCCTGGTGGATGCTGAATCCCGATGGAGGGAAGCTGGGAAAGTCTCCCCGGCGTCGCGCTGCCTCAGTGGACAACGGCACCAAGCCCCTGAAGAGGAAAGGCAGAGCAAACCGTAAGAACACGGCTGGGAAAGCAGAGAAGACGTTGATAGGGTTCTGTAGCTCTCCGGAGCATTTGCAGTCCCACTGGGAAGTCTAGAGCAGGTGAGGTGGTGCTTAAGGAGGAGTTCGAGACTTGGACGGACCTCCATTCACTCGGAAGCTCGTCAGCATCAACTCTTAGTGGTCGGCTATCACCCATCCTAGCAGAGGAATTGGGGGAACCTGACGAAGGAAGGATATCCAGTTTGGCATCTCCATGCCTCTATCCCAGTCCCTCCAGTGCTCATTCACCTGCATCCCACTACCCTACAGATCTCAGATCAACGGTTATCTACCAATCCCCATGCCATAAACACCCTCCCTTCCTCTACACCAGTGACATCGAGGAGCAAGGCTGGGATTATAGCCAGTCGGATCTAGGCATGCTTCAGGACCATTCCTCCATGCACACTATTGAGGAGAACTCCAGTAGTATGCATGCTTACAAAGGCACAAGTACCCTACAAAGCTTGCTGACAATCGGATCCCAGTTCCTTGTCAAGGACAGGATACTTGGGAAAGAGAATGAGGTCCACTCTATGATGGTTGGTGCTTACAATAATGACCCTACTACTAACCATTCCTCCAAGCCGTTTCACAGCCACAACATCATTCAAAGTTTAAGCCAGGACTTTCGACCTCCAATGGTCCACTCTCATCCCAATGATGGACACATGCATTCGTACATACATAAAGCCCCTTACCTATATAGTCCCGCAGTTAACACACATCTCCCAGCAGCCACTTCGCTTCCCCCAAACCCAATCACCTGCGATCTCACTACAGCCGCATATCATCCACCCCATGCCTATATTTACAACGATTCACATCAGCACAGTGTGGGATACGGACTGTACCGTCAGCCTCAGGGGACTGGGAACGGTTTTCACCACTCCCACCACCCGGATCAGCTCTTCCCACATGAGAGGCTCCCACCAGACCTGGATATGGATGTATTCTATAGCAGCCTGGACTGTGACGTGGAGTCTATACTTCTACATGACATTATGGAGTCGGGAGAAGAGATCGATTTCAACTTTGATTCCTCGCTGGCACACGGAATGGGCATAGGATTTGGATTTACGGGCACACAGCAGAGCAAACACAGCTGGGTTCCTGGATAAATAAACACACAGAATCCTTCTGAAGACATAACTACCTACATGCCAGCCAGAAGTGGGGGTCCCGGCAACTCCACCACTATACAGGGTGAAAACACTGTGCTAACACTCAAATCAAGACGGAACCCAGACAGCCACATAGTGTCGGCCCACATATGTACCGGATGTGGGCCGGATCTGGGCCGACACTATGTGGCTGTCTGGGAAAGCTCTCTTTTGAAAACCATCTTTGGATTTATGTTGTCTGTTTCTGTCGATGTTGTGTGTCTCTGTATTCCAAACGTCTCTGTCCCTTACAGTTTCTCTTTGCTCCAGTTTGCTGTAAGTGATCCTCCTTTAGTATTGCTGACTGAACCACGATGACAATCTAATGCCGGGTTCAGACTATACAATATTTTTGTCTGTTTACTGTGTCAGATTATGCGATTTTGGCTTCTAAATTCTTGTTGCTTCCCGACAAGTTATTGCTTGCCGTTTTTAACGAAGTGTGTATATCATCGAGCAGGTGGAACTATCGACTGACAGGTATTGTGAGCATAAACAAACAATGGCTACCGAAGCGGTGTGTTTTGCACTGGATAACTTGTCATTAGAAAAACTATCAAAAAGAAAGAAAACCTGACAATGGACACGTTCCTAGATTGCACAAAGAGGACAGTATGGAATTTTCCAAAAAGAACTTGAGGTAAAATATATATATTGTGACGGGTCTCCTACTATTCATTCTACTTCCGGCAAGTGGGTGAGGCTAGGAGGCTCATCAACAGAACGATGTCGACCTGTTTTTCCCTCGATAAAAGTTTAGGCTGTGTTAGTGTTGATTGAGCTTGCTCCTGGTTGCTTTGTGTTTGATTTTGGCTTTCGTTTGTTATTTGTTTTGGAGTATTTTGTTTTCTATCTTTGGTACATCCATGCACCAGACAGACATTACAGATGACCATGTTTTCTAGTTTTTATATATTTTTCTATTTATGTTATGTTAGAATGTTAATTCTTGCAAACCAACTCACTATGTCCTCCATTCATTTGACAATTTTGTGACAAATGTGGGGGCTCGTCCGGTATCTGATCCCGGGACCTCTCGCACCCATATTTGTCATGACCGGACAAATGAAAGGAGGACAGAGTAAGGTTGGTAAGGTTGCAACCAAAAATATTTTTTAACAAAAGTAGAAAAATATATAACACAAAAAAACCTACATAATCAAGTACAATTTCTGTCAGACAAATGATGTAAAAGTATCAGACAGAACAATATTTAAAACTAATAACAAGTTTGAAGTAAACAAATAGAAGGCAGAGCCAAACACAAAGCAACCGTGAGCAAGCTAGCACACCCCCATACCAACATAAACGTTAAAGCCTAAACGTTTATAGAGGGAAGAACAGGTGGACATCGTTCCATTGATGAGATTCCTAGCCTCACCCACTAGCCGGCCGTAGTAGGAAGAGTAGGAGACCCGTCACAATAGTTTTTTTAATTTTAGCCAGTACTAAAAATAAATGTAGCCTACTCACCAGTTTGCTGAAGCGCCTCCGCAATCGTTAATCTTTTTCACTCTGTCGTGGTTGTCCCTCGAGGAAACATCATAAGGTCGGGTTTCTGCCATAGCTCCACGTTCTTTCCTCCATTGCACCAATACCGTCGTCTCTCTTTCGTTTCGCCATGTTTGAAAGCTGTGTGCGGAAGAGCTTCTGTGCTCCTATTGGTCAAACACACAGATGTGAAGGAACCCGTCGAGAAGGACTGGAAAAAAAATGAAAATGAAAGTAACAGTTTACGAATCACCACGACACAATACGTCAAACAGATTGTGCTAAAATCTGTCTAGTCTGAACCCGCATAAGGCAGGGAATCTCAACTCTGGCTGCGTTCCAGTCCACTTTTAGACACGCACTTGCGAACTTCCCTAAGCACTTCCCCTCGGGGGAATCCCTGCCGCCATTTTGAAGTGCGTTCCACTTCATGAAGTGGACAAGGGAAGTTTATATGGACAGACCCTCGCTCCCTTAATTTTGACAGATGGAGCGAGTCTACTTCATATGTACACTTCAGGGAACTCCATATACCACAATGCAACACGATTGTGACGTCAAGGCATATTGCGTTTAATTTATCCCACCACAAACAACTCTATGATATATTAATTATTAAAAAAAAAATAATGTAAACAACTCAAACACACCTATATACATATAGAATATAGACCCTAGTGGACTCTAAGTGATCAAGGGCTCGTTCCAGTTCTGCCCATTGCTGTTTCCACCAGTAGTGGCACTCGTGCAACGTAAGCAATGACGTACATCCGAGTGAACGAGATGGAGGGAGGTCAGCGAGTGAAGGGCATGACGTTTGTGGACTGGAATGCAGCCTCTGTCCCTCAAGGTCCACTTTCCTGCAGTTTTGCTCCAACCCTAATCAAACACACCTGAACAAGCTAATCGAGGTCTTCAGGATTACTAGAAGGTTACAGGCAGGAGAGTTTGATCAAGGCTGGAGCAGGGCTGTGGATCTCGAGGGCCAGAGTCGAGAACCCCTGATCTAATGTATATTACCCAACATTGTTTTGTTCTTCAATCAAAACTCTTGTGCACTTTAACTACATTGAACAAATCCATATTTATAAGTTCTCTCTCAGAAAGGAGACACAAGGGCAGCTTGGGACTGGAAACTCACCCTAGCAAAATGCTGAATTATTTTGTGATTGTCGTCTTCATACATATGATCATCAGAAACGAAGGGAACTGCTGAGTTGATATTGTTTGGCTGATCTGAGACGTCAGTTCCTCATGGGTGCTAAATGTTATCTAGCCATGAAGATGTGTGGTTTCATGATTACTCTCCATCCAAAACTCTTATTTTCTTAAAGGGTCATGAAACCCCAAAACACATGTTTTTGAGAGATATGTACTGGCTGCACATCACTGAAAACACTAAAAGCTCTCATAAATTTTATCAATAGGTGGAAATTGGTTATTTTTGCATATTTCCAAGCAATTTCGTTCTTCCGGGTTTCATTCACAGCCCATTTCCAAAGGGGCGTCGCCAACGGACGTCACCCAAATGCCTCTGGGCACAATTAGATAGACCTAAACCCATCACCGTGTAAAGCCCGCCTCAACACTTCTGATTGGTGGACAGATTTGGACAGATTGGAAATGGGTTTTAATGGGCTCTTGGCCAGACGGACTTGCAGAGCAAATCTTAAATTTGCCGGAAGTTCGTCAGGGTTTTTCCAGGCTAAGTTGAGGTCGCATCACAGCGGAGGATTAAAAAACCATTGGCGTGCGCATGCCAAGAGAGTTGCTCATGTTGCTCGCAGTGCGGATCATAGAGGCCTAGGACATATATTGACCGGAGCAAACGCGTTTAAAACTTTGTATGGACTTATTTCATATACTCTAGTGCTCTAAACATGAACCAGCGCCGTGTGTGCGCACATGTCTTCTTCAAATGAGATATATGTGCAAATAATGACGTCTGGTCATGAACACGATGGATTATTCTGATACACAGCAGACAAGGATGTAAACCGACAATTCAAAGAACGATGGATAAATGCCTTTATTCTTTCTGTTAAACGGACATGTCATTTGTTCAGAGACTGTCGTGCTGGTAAATGTAATGACAATAATATTATTATTAGACCTTGTTCCGCATTTCTCACTCGTTTTGTCAGTTTGTTATGGTTTTTTTAACCCTCAACTCTGTTTTCTCCTCTCCGGGGTCATATGTAATATTCATGTGTCTGTATGAGTGTTGCAGTGTTTTATTGGTTGTTGTCTCCCCTTTTCCCTCCCTCTACTCTCCCACTCTTCCACAGATTTACACGCACAACTCTGAGGTGTGAACGACCAGGATAAAACAGCGGGTTTCATGACACTTTAAGCTAGACCAAAAGCTCAATTTTACTCTATCAAAATGTGTATCTATCTTGTCATTTGAAACTCTCAAGCATAGACATATCCTGCTGACTCTGTATCTCTGAAGCGCTGCTCACTGCATCTCAAACTCTTCCATTAAACCAATGATCAATAAAAAACAACAGCCTATGAAACTGATGTATCAGATATCCATCTTTCTGTGTGCACGTGTGTGTGTGTGAGCGTGTGCGTGTGTGCGTGTGTGTGTGTGAGCGTGTGAGTGTGAGCGTGTGCGTATGTGTGTGTGAGCGTGTGTGTGTGTGAGCGTGTAATAAGGCTTGTTATGTGGAGATGCTCACAGCTGTGGTGAGCGAGT
>JARPMJ010006442.1:0-52681 GCA_033366665.1 Phoxinus dragarum
TTTGAGTACACAGCTATGGACCCAGAATTGGCTATTGCCATTTTTATGTTTTATATTTCATTGGAGAACATGGTAAGGATGTTTCAGGTCTTGTACTTTCGGCTTAGACGAAGGTTCAAATGTTCATTTATAATTACTTTGATGCGATTTTATAGGCTGGTGTATTCTTTTTATTATGCACATAAATGGACCTTTTTACATACATTTACACAGGTTTTCAACGCTATTTGAATATAAAACCCAGTTGAATATAAAAAAGTCCAGTGCGAATGTTACTCCCGCTCGTCATCGGCAGCTGTCACTGAAGACAATCGTCCGTAAGCTACACCGGTCCGAGCGCTTCAGATGCGCCCTTTGAAATGGGACGGAGCTGTAGTTAGCAACAACTTGTTAATATTGTGACAATAGGCCTACATGTTGTTACTTTCATTGTCAGAATAACCAGTGGTGGTAAGTAAGGAACTACAAACTTCGTTCATGACAAGGAGGTTTTTTCCCTGCAGAATACACTTTTACTCTTGAGACCTTTAGGCCTACATTAGAGTAACGTTATGCAAGATCATTTTGCTTTACTAAGGTTTGAAATATATGACTAGTAGTTTTTCCCCAATGCGGTATTAGTGGTTATTAATAAAGCGTAATAAAGTATCTCAATATTTATTTCATGAGTCAGCCCTGCAAACCAGTTGGTAGAAAACTTAGTGGATAGTGGAAATATGCACTCAAACACTCAGAGACCATCAGATGAAATCCCACCAGCAGGAGGCCTTACCAGGTCGCGGTCCAGCAGCACACCAGGGTCTCCCACTAAGCTCAATACAAGTCTACATCATTCTTTCTTATTTCATGTACTGTAAATTTAAATGTGTATGTTGATTTTGAGATTTTTTAACGTATGTTGTAAATAGTTGGGGGGAAAAAAGGTATAGAATCATTTGTTTCATGTAAAAATTATGACTGTCATTACAAAAACTATGTCCAGAGCAATGAATTTTCTTTTATTTACACATTTAAAGTTGCATAAAAATAAACAAATAAACAGATTTTTTTCCCTTTTAAAAAATATAAGTTAAAAAAAGTTAAACAAATATATATAATATTCTCAATCATTCTTTCAAGAAGAGAAAACTCTCTCTTTTGCCTGTCCATCCTCTCCTGTGCTCTCCTCGCCTCTGCAGTCCCATGTCTTCTCTAATCAAGTCCAAAACCTCGTCCTCTCGGTCTCTTCTTCGTGGTGCTGCCGGTGCTGATGCTGGTGCTCGTGCTGGTGCCTCTGGCTCCTCCTCACCGTGGGCACCCACTGCTGAACTTGACCCTGGTTTGTCCTCAGGGATTAAGGCAATGAGGACAGGGAGTGCCTCTGTCCCAACACCTCATCCATGAGGACAAACCAGGGCCAAGTTTCAGCAGTGGGTTTCCCACTCACACCCTCACCTGTCCCAGGACACTTGCAATCCTAAGGCAGAGCAAATTAACCATGGCTTGTTAACAACAACAGCACAATACATTTCAGCTAAGATGTGTGTATTAACTTTCTTGGTATTTTTTTTTTTTTTTTGGCCTGTATGAGAGTTACCTTCCCCAGCAGACCCATTTTCTCCAGAATTGCTATAAAAAAGCAGAAAAGGGTACATGAAAAATTAAAACATTAAATTATAGTTAAAGGTTTTAACCTTATAGTTAAAACCTTTGTAGACGTAGCTTGCATGACACCACTACAAAAACACATAAAAGTAAAACCCCATTGCCTTGTCTACTGCTTTTCTTATTGTTGTGGGCTTTATAGGGTGAGTGATATTTCTTATAATACACAAGTGAGACAGACTAGTGCAAATATTACAATAAAAATGTATTTAATTTATTTATTTAATTGCAATTTAATAAATTGAGCTGTCTGCTCCTTGCTCCCTGAAACAATTATTAAACTAAATATTAGGACAAGTTGTATACCACCTTACAAATGAAGCCACGCAATGGTGATGAATGAGTTAAGATGAAGTTTGTAAGAAAGAAAAACTTGTGGCTTTTAACTCACTAGCTATTTGAGTAAATGAAAACATAATACTTACATTTAAATGTGAATTTGCCGTCCACCACCGAACTCTCGGCCGTCATTTTTTATAATAATAATGCTGTCGTCACCGGCGCGCGATGGCTTATGGGATAGAATCAGGCCGCAAGGATCCGTTTATGCATCCTTTCTTTCACGGGGAAATGAAGGGTGCATTTGGCGTCGCTTTTGAATCAGGGTAGCCTTCGTCGCGCCGCGATGACTCAACCGGCCTTCGAATACGGCCTTTGGATGATGCCGAATTGAATTGGGACAGCCTTCATCGCGCCGCGGTGACGCAATCGGCCTTAAAATGCGACCTCCAGGTGTGCAGCCTTTGAATTGGGACATCCTTCGTCGCGCCGCTGTGACGTTTCGTCGTGCCGCTGTGACGCAATCGGCCTTCAAATACGGCCAATCGGCCTTCAAATACGGACTTCGGAGGCTGTAGCCTTCACATTGGGACACAGCTCTTATCTATTCGTAGACCCCAAGCCGCCAGCATGTCCCGTTCCACTAGCTTCAACAGAACAAATGTGTCCTCTTTTTTTAAGAACTTGCAGACAGTTCTTGCCCGCTACCTTTTTGAAGCAAAGGACATTTGGAATGTGGATGAAACAGGTCAAGTTTACAATTCATTAAAACTAAAAAAAAAGTGAACCAATGATTCAGTGGTTTAAAATACATGGGACAAATCTATTGTCATATAAAATTTAATAAACAGACCGTGATAATAAATACATACTGTAGCCTATACAGATAAATATATACAGGTTATAAAACTATGAGGTGAATAAATATGTAATTATATAAAAACACTACACGCACACACACATACACCTAGCTATAATAAAAACACATACAAATAAACAAAAAAATATTAATACAGATATAGAGATAATAAATGCCAGACACACCTGTGTGAACCTGGAGTCGAAGGTGCTGCTCCACCTTGACAAACACTGGTCACACCTTTCTGTGGCAGCAATTGACTTTTGTCGGTCAAACTGCATAGTCCTCATATCTTTCCCACCCCACTGCTCACATCGTCTCCAGCCGCTCGACAGGAGTGTATTCGGTCCACTGAAGCGCTATGTTAACACAGCAGCAGATCATGGAAAAACACATCCTGGAAAAACTTTATTTATGACATCCCAAACCTAGTGGCCACAGCTCTGCCACGCCCAGCAACATCACATCTGGCTTGTTATTATATTTTTGAGGAGCAAGACTTTACACCTTCATACGTCACCGACCGCCCAGATCCTTCACAAGTACCATGTGCTCTCACACCACATTGCAACACAGACCCATACAGCCAGAGCCTGTTTGAGGGTAGTCTCGCGTAGCCAGACCTTCAGACTGGCGGCTGAAGGTCTGGAATTCATAGCAGCTTTCTTTGGCCAAGGCCCGCCCATAAGGCCGTTTGACCGACATGTCAAACAACCAATTACAGTTCGTTTCGTTCAGCAACACAACAGTTTTTCTTCCGCAATCACACGTCTGCGCTTTGTTTCCCAGCGGACTGAAAATAAACGCGACACTCGCGCCCCCCGGAAATCCGATAAAATTCAACCAATCAGATGACGACTTCGACATTCCTGAAGTGTTTCCAGTTAAGTGTACCATATGCATCAGACGTTTAGCCAACGTTCCGTGGGCGTGACGTCTGAGGCTGAGACTAGTTTGAGGGAGGACTGCTGCCAGAGTATCCTGCTGGTTCAACCAGGGACCAGAAATAAGTGTCTACTATCCCTGACCACCCAGCTGTCTGTTCAGGTAAGATATAATAAGATATACTTGTTTAGTCCTGAAGGATTTTAGTCAAATAATTACTAAAATAGAATTGTGCACTTGATATTAATATTACGGTTTCTGTGTCCGCTGATTAAGCTGTCCCTCATGAAGAAGGGAGAAGAGGTATGCTTGAGGTAAGTCACACTAGTGTAGGCCTGAATTCCAGGACTTCTGTCCAGGCATTCATTCCAGAAGCTGTACGTCCCTTTCCAAAGGCTGGTCCGTGAAAGGACACAAAACGGGGAGCTTTGCTTTTTCCTGAGTATTTTATTTATGCTATCATGTGGACAGAGGATGAGCAATAACTGCCTGTAAATTTATACAAATGTTGACAGCATTTTTTCTCACTTTGAATGTTGCAGGTCAACGGCGATCCTCACGCGCTCTCCGGTGAGGGCAGCTCTGGAGGAGGAGCAACAAAAGAGGATCCAGAAGAAGCCGCCGGCTCCAAAGAAAAGGCTCCTCACACCTCACACTCAAAACACTGCACCCACAAACACTGCACCCACAGTTTCCTCGGACAAGGATGAGGAATGTCTTGTGTTTAAAGAAACATTCAGCTCATCCTTGCAAGGGGAAGTGTGGGTTCAGTGTCTCTTTTGCCAGCTCTGGTCACATGAAGCATGCACTGAGGGTGCAGAACATTACATCTGTCAGAACTGTGACCATGAGTAGGCTAATACCTTTTTTATGTTCTTTTTTGTTTGTAGGCCTACTGTTTACATAAGGTTTCCATCCGAGTTATAGTGCCATTTCTTGTTTCTAGGTTTCACTAGAGAAATGTTTTATACACAGTTTGAATTTACGCATAAAAACATCTGGATGGAAACACGACTACTGTTAGATTATTTAGATTATTTTATGCTAATTTAGTTTAATTTTCATATTGTTCATACGGTTGAATGTTTTATCAAATGGATTGACATTGGCAATAAAAAGATATTCTAATCAAATCAAGTTTGTACTGTCTTATTTTTGAAACATTTGATGAAACTGGAATTTAAAATGAAAATGTAATTTAATATATATTTTTGTTAAGATAAAGGACAAAATATTTTTGCAGTTACATATTAACAAAGTCATAGTCAGGTATATATGATGAAAACAAGAGTAACACTAAAAAATCTAGCTTGTATTGTTCTGTTACTTCTGACCCACCTGTGTGTTACTTTCGTCCCTACTGACGGGGTCGAAAGTAACAATATGCAATTTATGTTCAAAGCGAAATTATACTTAAGTTAGTCGACATTTGTACAAAATACCACCTGGTATTGATAGACCATACTTGTGAGTTATTGACCACAGCAAAAATATATCTCTGTCTAAAACAATATATTTTAAAAAGATGTTTTTCTGAAAAATGGTACTTTCACCCCCGCTCGGGCACTAATACTAATACTTCCTGCATACTAATAAAGTTACATAACATTAGACTTGTAAAATGTCCATAGGTTATTTTAAAGTAAAAATGTCCCAGAACTTGGTAAGAGACCAGGACTGTGTTTCCCAAAAGCATCGTAAGCCTAAGAAGTTCGTAAAAACGATCGTACGACTGATCTTAATATTATGGCCTGTTTCCCAAAAGCATCGTAACTTATATTGGCATAGCCATTACATATTTAAAACAGTAATATCCTATACTAAACCTAAATTAATCTTGACAAACTATACTGTATATCATTTTAAAGCTTACAATCTTTAGTCTTCATATTTGGTGACTGATTTTCAAAATACACTACAGAGGAGCCGTAATTTATCAATTTCCGTAATTTATTAAATATTTTCATACCCCCACTTATTTTGAAATAGTGATGAACATGAAAAATCATGAAAGAATGCAGAAACCTCAGTTTCTTTTCATGCCAAGAGTTCAAAAGATAGCATCCATTCAATTGTTTTAGAAAAAAAGGTCTGAAAATTGTTTAAATAAAAAAATTCTCCATTTGTGATGTGGCAGCGAGCTATAATGCACATACGTGATCTTTTGTTTCTTAGAGGTTGAATTCATTTCAAAATCTGCCAAACTTCCAAAACTACTTCTGAATAGGATGTCTACTTCATAAATTGTATGAAAATTGTAACAATAATGGTTGATCACTCAAACAACATATGGAAATGGAGGCGCCCTCATATGGGCAGTAATGTCAACTAGTGGAGAAGCGTGGTACTGCGCCCAAACTAAATCTCTCTGAAAGCTTATTTTTTGAGATATCAACCTAAAATTTGAAACGCAACTTGTTCCAATTTTTGCCTTTGATTTTTTTTGCAGTTTTAGAGTCCAACAGGTTTTGAAAATATATATTTTATATAAAATATGAATACAACTTTTTAACATTGTACATTTTCATAAACTCAAACTTCTATAACTTTTTTTTTCTGTTTAACGGTCTTAATTTATTTCACTTCTGCAAAAATCTGCCAAGTGTCTTCTTAAAAATAAGACCAATCTTACATTTATATTACAAAGCATTCTTGAATAACAACCATTTAAGTTCGGAATGTGCATTTTCATGTCTATTAAAAAAAGGGGGGTGCTTGTTGAGGTTAAGTAGCACTTCTTAGAAAATCTTCGTAGAATTACGAGTGCTCAGGAGTAATCGTAAATCCCCAAGAGCATCATAAGAAGACAGATTTATGAGGTCACCTGCAGGACAACCGGCAGATGTTAAAGATTTTATTATTTAGAAAATAAGTAATTCAGCTATATATTTGTACACCATTATTTCCTCTGTGTGTGTCTTTGGTTGGACTTTTGGGGGCTTAAAGAAAGGTCAGAATGCTGATGCAAGCAGAGAATCCTATTTAAGTGTGTCACATGGTGTAAGACCCCTGCCAAAAATATCTATAGGATGTATGACCATTTTTGGAGGCGATGTATGTATATATGTGAAAAGCTAACCGATGTTCGGGAGTCATCTCCTGCAGGGTCTCCATGGGAGGTTGCTCGGCTTTGTTTTGTTAAAGGTGCCATGTGTAAAAATTGAGGTAAAAATATCCAAAAATGAGCTACACGCATCAAAAGAATGAGAAGAAATAAGGGCAATGATGTCATTAAAAAAATGTCAAGTTATAGTGCTGCAGAGATATCAACCTTAATTAGCATTAGCATTTCTAGCCACGGCCCGACAGGTGTCGTAATACCAGTTTCGGCCATGGGAGGCGGTATGCGGGGCACATAACCACCAGCCAACCTGCAATACACGACACGAATAACTCGCACGGCTTGTGGGCGTATTTGAACCTGATGTCAATCGTGTGGAAAGTACAGCTCACTACTTCATTTCAATTCAGGGAAGAGAGCGGAAGGATGGCTGAAGCCTTTGGCAAGAGAAGCACAAATCAGATCAGATAAGAAAAGGACCGCTCGTCACGGTCCGGGCTCGAAAGCGCGGGGGACGGCGAGCGAACTGCAACGCATAGCCCTGTTTTACAACGTTCAGCCCCCATTCTGACACGCCCGGGATCGCTCCCCATGCTTTCGCACGCATATCTAGGGGCAGAATGGTCTCCGTGTTCTGACCGCCGCACTGCGCGGGTTCGAGAAACTGAAACGGAGGTATCAGCGCGGCGCGCGCCCTCGTTGTCTGAAGAGTGCTGCTCGCTGACGACAGCAGCGGCTGTTTCACATTCAATGACTCGGTCGCTAAGGACGGAGAACAATTTGTGGCGCGAACAGGTCATTTGTAGCCTACTGTATCTTTCAACAGTGTTCGTGTTTTTTTGACTATAGTAGAGATGATCGGTTCACGTGCGCTGTCTGATGTTTACTGCATCACTCGACATGGATGGAGAGGTGAGGTAAGTAATAATTACAAGAGCTTCACGGTTATCAGATACAAGCATTCAACGGCCCTGTAGTATATATATATATATATATATATATATATATATATAAATAGTTATTTGTGTTTGCGCACGTGATATCAGGAAGCAATGTAACGTTACCTGTAATACACACATGATGGCAATGCGCAAATGCGTGTCACAAATCATTATTGTTTCTTCAACTTATTAAAATATCTTACTTTACTGCAACTATCTGTTTCTGCTTCTTTATCATATTTATAGTGTGTGATTTATAAAATACCATATCCTACATCACATATTTTGATATGTGAGGTATACTGCCCCCATCTGTTATGGAATGTGGAGTATGACTTGATTTTTTTTGCCAGACAATTAACATGGCACCTTTAAATAAAGTCTACAATATTTCTGGCATCAAAGATCTCTGAGAAGGGATTTCACAAAAGATTGAAACCACAACACAGATTACACTTTTATCTAGATTTAACAGATTACACTGCAACCTATAATATAAGTAATACGAAATATCATCTGAAATAAAGGAAGATATGATGTAACCTAAACGAGTCATTGTTGTGTATTTTGCAAAGTTTTAGATGATTACGTTAATAGTGTTTTGTTTTTTACAGTAAGTTACAGAAGTATGTGGTAATTCTTTATTAATTACTAATGGGTTCCCTATATTTTCACTTTAGAATACTGTTTCAGGTTATAAATAATTCCTGAAGAATTATATAATAATTCTTTATTAATTACTAATAAGTTCCCTATATTTTCAGTTCCCCTCAGTCGTTGCCTCAAATACATGAATTTACTCAATGGCATTATATGCAGAGGAAAACAGACACTCACAGTACTGTATATAAAATATAAAAACTAATCTGAGGTTAGTTTTCTATGACTGTTCATTAGTTACTTCTTAGTTACTTTTCTTGAACCTTAATTAGTAGATAATTCGTAGTAGTTTTTCAGGAGGTATGACAGAATTAATTAGTTATTGATTAAAGGTGGGGTATGTTTTGCAAATCACATACCCCACCTTTAACCAATAACTAATTAATTTTAAAAAAATTAAAAACGGCTGGCAGATTTTGAAAATAGACAACTCAAATGGTCCTACCTTCTTTCCTTTGACTCCACCCATTCAAAGAGGATGGACAAGGTGTTGGTACGGATGGTACGGCCGATTGATTGACGCACTTACTGTCCAATGATTCTAGGTGGTCTTGGAAATGATTGGCTGGAGTTTTTCGAGTCCTGCCCGTTCCACAGATTATTAAATTGCTTAGTTTTTATTTCAGTGCTTCTAACTCAGTGGCTGTAAGTGGGTTAGGAATAGGATTTTATGTGATTTTGAAAAAATGGCCAAAACAGAGAATTACATACCCCACCTTTAATTAACTGTTACTTAACACAATCATACAATTATATTACATACTGATTAGTTAACACATCTTCCTTAGTAGTTAACAGTAGTGAATAAGTAGTTAATGAAGAATTACCTACTAGTTCTTCAATAATTCCTTATTATTTATGCAGTATGTAAGATACAGTATTCTAAAGTGTTACCAGGTTTACCACTTTAACAAAACACTTTTTGTTAAAGTGTCTCTATCTCAGTGCTGAAACTCTTAATACAAACTTACATGTATAGACAGACAGCTAGGACTTATGCGTATAGTGTCTAGGGCCCTATGAAATCCGTTTTATTATTCCCAAATTCCGTTTTATTTTTTTTATTTTTTTTGCCAATTCCATTCTTTCCGTTTTCATTTTTGGGAAGTCATTTTTTTTACCCTTTACTGTTATTTTAGTCGTAAAAAGAGTGTGCTTTTAATGTTAATGATTAAAATGTACACAAATAAAATAGGAATGACCTTAAATTTATTTAGGTAATTAGGGATGTCACGATACCAAAATTACAGTAGTTGGTACCGATACCTTTTACGGTTCTCGGGACCACAGCAAAATCAGTTGGAACTATTTTTTCTATTTTAAAAAATAAAATAAAATAAAATTCAATGACTTTATTATTTTTGACGTATCATAAATTATAATCATAAGTAAATAATAGATATAAGCATTGAAGGCTACATGCTGTTTAAACGTATATTGCTTATAAAAAGATCAAGTGAAAAATAAGCAACCTTCTATGCACACATTACTACAACATGCAGTAGCCTAATATAATTATTTCTGTCAAACTTTTATTTTGACGGTTGCCGAGAATACCTTTTGAGTTTCTGTTTCTGTGTCTGTGTGTCTATGATATGACAATAGTTTTTCTCAAATTAAACAGTAAAGTTTTCATGGAGTGACTCTCAGAGCGGCTCTGGAGATTAATTTCATCATGTCCTCATTATATCGTGAGGCAGCAGAGACTGAAAACAGCGCGAGCATTACGCGTGCTTCAGTGTGTGTGTGTGTGTGTGTGAGGTAAATGAAACCGCGCGTCTGCGCCATTCAGAGACAAGCAGAACATGCAGGATTAATTTTTAAATAGTCTTTTTGCAGTTTAATATAAACAGACACGATATATATATATATATTAGTGGTATCGGCTACAGTGCTCCTAGTAAAAAAGTTAGTCTGAAGCCCTGGGCTTAAACACGGAAGCGACTGAAAGCAGCGGAGCCTATTAGTGCGTACGGTGGGTACCGGTACTACAGAATTTCATTCAAAATATGTAAATTCTGCGAAATTCCACGTTAACACTAGATTCCGCGTTAATTGGCCAATTCCGCGATTCCGTCCGCGTTTCCGCGATCGCGGAAATCATAGGGCCCTGAGTGTCTCATACTGACTTTAATACAGTAATCTATTGCAAATTTCAAACACACACATTATACCTCATTAATAAAGATCCATATGTTCATGACTCTGCATGATTTTCATCTTAAGTCATACGCTGAAGGTTCAGAATTATTGGAATCACATTCTGCAAAGCTCCTGTTATCTTAAGGGAAACAGTAGGAAACCACTGAAAGTGCAGTAGTTATTCGGGTCATCATATATCCTGCTGCCAGTCCAAAGTCTCACATAGACAACATCTCCAACCTCCAGGATCAACACAACTCCATTAGAGGAGTGTACCCGATTCTGAGCCTGGTGAGCATATGCTGCAACCACATGCTTTCCATTCTTATAAATGGCTGCAGATGCTGCAGTTGCACCATGACCATGTACAGAGACTCTGAACATGTACGCTCCTTTCAGCGGGTGTCACAGTGTCTGGTGGTTCCCTGGGTTTAACATTAGAGGTCTCAGTTTTCACGGTGTCTAGGCATTTTCACTACACTTCCCATAATCCTGTCTGTCACTGATTGTTTATTTCCTTCAGCTGTCTCTCGTCACCTTGTTTGCACTTGTGTATATATACCCTGTCTGTTTCAGTGTTTGTCACGGAGTCCTTGTATATTGTCCCCACACTTCCGTTCCTGTTTGCTTTTGTCTTGTGTTCTTTTGGATTGCTTTTTGGATATCGACCCTTGCCTGGACTGGTTGTGAGTACGGATTACCCTTTAATAAACAATACTGCTTTTGGATCTACCTGTTCCTGTGTGTGTTCGTGACAGAAGGACTCCGTCACCACAAGATCCAGCGGTATGAGTCTTCGTGACTTTTTCTCAATCACGAAGAGGGAGAGGAGACAGCAGAATGGGAATCCTCGAGCCGAAGAGGAGGAGCCACGCATGACTTTAGATGAGTGTTTTGCGTTGTGTGCTCGTTTCAGGGAGGAGAGTGCTGCGCTCCCGGTTAATTCCGAGGAGAGAACAGCACCCAGTCGCTCGCGGACACGAAGGAGGAGGAGGAAGACTTCCTGCCTCCCCAGTGAACCAGAGACCAACCCGGTGGCCGTCCCCGTACAGCCCGTTGTCATCCCGGTGGCCGTCCCTGTGCAGCCTGCTGTCATCCCAGAGGCCGTCCCCTCCGAGCAGCCCGCTGTCGTCCCGGAGGCCGTCCCCTCCGAACAGCCCGCTGTCGTCCCGGAGGCCGTCCCCTCCGAGCAGCCCGCTGTCGTCCCGGAGGCCGTCCCCTCCGAGCAGCCCGCTGTCGTCCCGGAGGCCGTCCCCTCCGAGCAGCCCGCTGTCGTCCCGGAGGCCGTCCCCTCCGAGCAGCCCGCTGACGTCCCGGAGGCCGTCCCCTCCGAGCAGCCCGCTGTCGTCCCTGAGATTGTCTCGGAGCCGCCCACCATCAGTCCTGCCACGGCCAAGAGAGTGGTCTTCCTCTTCTATGCGGTGGCGGTACTGCATGCGTGGAGGAGGCACAGCACGTCGGCCGTTCCAGAGACTGTCCACGTCACGTCGGCCGTTCCAGAGACTGTCCACGTCACGTCGGCCGTTCCAGAGACTGTCCACGTCACGTCGGCCGTTCCAGAGACTGTCCACGTCACGTCTGCCGATGCAGAGACGGTTCCTGTGCCAGACGCTGTTCCCGTAAGTCCTGCCATGGCCAAGAGGGCTGTTTTCCTTTTCTATACATTGGCAGTACTGCATGCATGGAGGGGACACACGTCTGCCGAGCCTGGATTTCACGTCACGTCTGCCGAGCCTGAGCTTTACGTCAAGCCAGTTCCTGAGCCGGTGGTGTCTGTTGCAGTTCCTGAGCCGGTGGTGTCCGTTGCAGTTCCTGAGCCGGTGGTGTCCGTTCCAGTTCCTGAGCCGGTGGTGTCTGTTCCAGAGCCGGAGCCGGTGGTGTCTGTTCCAGAGCCGGAGCCGGTGGTGTCTGTTCCAGAGCCGGAGCCAGTGTCTGCTGTTCCAGAGCCGGAGCCAGTGTCTGCTGTTCCAGAGCCGGAGCCAGTGTCTGCTGTTCCAGAGCCGGAGCCAGTGTCTGCTGTTCCAGAGCCGGAGCCAGTGTCTGCTGTTCCAGAGCCGGAGCCAGTGTCTGCTGTTCCAGAGCCGGAGCCAGTGTCTGCTGTTCCAGAGCCGGAGCCAGTGTCTGCTGTTCCAGAGCCGGAGCCAGTGTCTGCTGTTCCAGAGCCGGAGCCAGTGTCTGCTGTTCCAGAGCCGGAGCCAGTGTCTGCTGTTCCAGAGCCGGAGCCAGTGTCTGCTGTTCCAGAGCCATAGCCAGTGTCTGCTGTTCCAGAGCCGGAGCCAGTGTCTGCTGTTCCAGAGCCGGAGCCAGTGTCTGCTGTTCCAGAGCCGGAGCCAGTGTCTGCTGTTCCAGAGCCGGAGCCAGTGTCTGCTGTTCCAGAGCCGGAGCCAGTGTCTGCTGTTCCAGAGCCGGAGCCAGTGTCTGCTGTTCCAGAGCCGGAGCCAGTGTCTGCTGTTCCAGAGCCGGAGCCAGTGTCTGCTGTTCCAGAGCCGGAGCCAGTGTCTGCTGTTCCAGAGCCGGAGCCAGTGTCTGCTGTTCCAGAGCCGGAGCCAGTGTCTGCTGTTCCAGAGCCGGAGCCAGTGTCTGCTGTTCCAGAGCCGGAGCCAGTGTCTGCTGTTCCAGAGCCGGAGCCAGTGTCTGCTGTTCCAGAGCCGGAGCCAGTGTCTGCTGTTCCAGAGCCGGAGCCAGTGTCTGCTGTTCCAGAGCCGGAGCCAGTGTCTGCTGTTCCAGAGCCGGAGCCAGTGTCTGCTGTTCCAGAGCCGGAGCCAGTGTCTGCTGTTCCAGAGCCGGAGCCAGTGTCTGCTGTTCCAGAGCCGGAGCCAGTGTCTGCTGTTCCAGAGCCGGAGCCAGTGTCTGCTGTTCCAGAGCCGGAGCCAGTGTCTGCTGTTCCAGAGCCGGAGCCAGTGTCTGCTGTTCCAGAGCCGGAGCCAGTGTCTGCTGTTCCAGAGCCGGAGCCAGTGTCTGCTGTTCCAGAGCCGGAGCCAGTGTCTGCTGTTCCAGAGCCGGAGCCAGTGTCTGCTGTTCCAGAGCCGGAGCCAGTGTCTGCTGTTCCAGAGCCGGAGCCAGTGTCTGCTGTTCCAGAGCCGGAGCCAGTGTCTGCTGTTCCAGAGCCGGAGCCAGTGTCTGCTGTTCCAGAGCCGGAGCCAGTGTCTGCTGTTCCAGAGCCGGAGCCAGTGTCTGCTGTTCCAGAGCCGGAGCCAGTGTCTGCTGTTCCAGAGCCGGAGCCAGTGTCTGCTGTTCCAGAGCCGGAGCCAGTGTCTGCTGTTCCAGAGCCGGAGCCAGTGTCTGCTGTTCCAGAGCCGGAGCCAGTGTCTGCTCACGTCACATCTGCCGAGCCTGAGCCGGTGGTGTCTGTTCCAGTTCCTGAGCCGGTGGTGTCTGTCCCAGTTCCTGAGCCGGTGGTGTCTGTCCCAGTTCCTGAACCAGGGTCTGTCTCTGTTCCGCCTTGGTCTTCACCGCCCTGGCCGCCCGAGGGGTCTTCACCGCCCTGGCCGCCCGAGGGGTCTTCACCGCCCTGGCCGCCCGAGGGGTCTTCACCGCCGTGGCCGCCCGAGGGGTCTTCACCGCCCTGGCCGCCCGAGGGGTCTTCACCGCCCTGGCCGCCCGAGGGGTCTTCACCGCCGTGGCCGCCCGAGGGGTCTTCACCGCCCTGGCCGCCCGAGGGGTCTTCACCGCCCTGGCCGCCCGAGGGGTCTTCACCGCCCTGGCCGCCCGAAGGGTCTTCACCGCCCTGGCCGCCCGATGGAATGTCTGCTTCGCCCTGGCCGCCCGATGGACTGTCTGTTTTGCCCTGGCCGCCGCTTAAGCCGTTCCCCCTTGTTCCTGTTCCCCTCCATGGACCTGGCCCCCCATCCCACCCCCTGATCCTCCGCCTTTCCACCTCCCGCCTGGACTCTTGTTTTGTTTGTTTCTTGTGGTCTTGGAGCGTCTGGTAGCCGCTCCGTAGAGGGGAGGTTATGTCACAGTGTCTGGTGGTTCCCTGGGTTTAACATTAGAGGTCTCAGTTTTCACGGTGTCTAGGCATTTTCACTACACTTCCCATAATCCTGTCTGTCACTGATTGTTTATTTCCTTCAGCTGTCTCTCGTCACCTTGTTTGCACTTGTGTATATATACCCTGTCTGTTTCAGTGTTTGTCACGGAGTCCTTGTATATTGTCCCCACACTTCCGTTCCTGTTTGCTTTTGTCTTGTGTTCTTTTGGATTGCTTTTTGGATATCGACCCTTGCCTGGACTGGTTGTGAGTACGGATTACCCTTTAATAAACAATACTGCTTTTGGATCTACCTGTTCCTGTGTGTGTTCGTGACAGAGGGGCTGTAAAAACACCTAAATCAAATAACAAGAGATACAGAATCAGCTGTTTACTGTATGATTGCTTAATTACCAAACACACTGTGTAATAGTTTTGAAAGATAGCAGATAATTTCATGCTGTTTACATGACAACAATGTCCTAGTTTTTTCTTTGCATTTTTTGCACACAGAGGTCAAAACATTGTCCCCATTAACAGGGATTCGTGAAAACTACTTTAAACGCTGTATTCTGCTGCCTGGCCAGTAGATGGCAACGCCACTTTGTAAAGAAACCTTATGCGCCTATAGACTGGTCATGTATTACGCATGACATCAGTTTTCACAAATTCACGTTTTTGTTGTTTACACGGAGACGATAATGGTATTGTTTCCAAAAAAATGCACTTTGAAGCCCAATTTCAAAAGTTTGCGTTTTCAGGCCCCCAAAACGCCACTGTCGTGTGAATGAACGGCCAAAACTGAATCGCATACACATTTTTACGTTTAATTGAAACTGGTGTCGTGTAAACGGCCCTTAATTCTCTTATACACATTACACAACTGCAGAGAGGTCTGAATGGAGCAGAAGGGTTTTCATTACTATAAACTGAGTTTTATGACTCATTTCATTGATAATTACCTGTGATTGGGTTGTAGGCGTTCCCTATGTTTGTGAAGACGTTCCTGTAGGTTAGTGTGAAGTCAGCGGTAAAAGGACCAATATTTCCACTGCCAGATTGCATCAGTGAAGCTGAAAAAGCTATTTCTCTGTCTGTTGAAAAACATAAGTGATATTGTGATATATTACTCTATTACTATTTTATATGTAGTATATTATAGATATATTACTATTGCACTGAGAATGTCAGGTGAGATATACAGCGAACCCAAATGCAGAGGTAAATGCAACATAAAGTTTATTCTCAGAAAACTGTAACACAGGAGACTGTCGTCAAAGGAAGACACAGATCTGATATGAACACAAACAATGTGGATAAGCAGGAGAACTGCCGATGCAGAGAATCCAGCGCAGAAGGAAATAGGCGAGCGGCAACAAAGCTCTGTCCCCGAGCAACGAGGACGAAAACTCACAGGTGGCTGGTCACAAAACAGCAGGGCAACTGGGCAGAGAACAAGGTTACAGGTCCAATACAAAAACTCACAATTAGACAGGACAGGACAAGACAATCCTCACGGAAAGATAGCTCAGGTAATAGCAAACGTAGAGTCAGAGCATAAGCCTGTACATACAACAATAATCCGACAAGGAAGCAGAGAAAACCAAGACTAGAAGTAGTGGAGAGAATGAGAGGAAAGGAGGAACAGGTGAGAAGTGATCAGTGCAAGTGCTGATCAAAATGAGGAACAGCTGTGGGTAGTGTGACAGAGAGAGAAAACATGAATGAGAGTGTAGACGCAGCGCAATCGCTGATTAGATGAGAAACAGCTGAGTGTGTGTGTGTGTGTGTGGATGAGTGAACCACAGACAGGAAAACAGAGAGAGAGAGAACCGGATCGTGACAGTACCCCCCCCTCAACGAGCGCCTCCTGGCGCTCCCAAGGGTGGAGCCTGGCGAGTGCGGTGGAAGTCCTCGATGAGCGAGCGATCCAGGACGTCCCGGGAGGGAATCCAGCTTCTCTCCTCAGGACCGTATCCCTCCCAATCGACCAAATACTGGAAACCGCGACCCCGGGGGCGAATATCAAGTAGCCTACGGACGGAAAAAACAGGAGAACCCTCGACCAGAACGGGAGGAGGAGGAACGGGGCGGGCGGGCATCCGAATAACGGGCTTAATACACGACACATGGAATACGGGATGGATACGGCGGAGATGGGGGGGTAACTTGAGCTTAACAGCGGCCGGACTAAGAACCTTGACAATTGAGAAAGGCCCAACGAACCGAGGCGAGAGTTTGCGGGAGCTGGACTGAAGAGGCAAATCACGAGTGGACAGCCAAACTCGCTGGCCGCAAATGTATCTGGGAGCCTTAACGCGACGGCGGTCAGCGGCTAGACGGGAGCGTGTCTTAGTACGGCAAAGGGCAGTTCTCACTCTCTTCCAAGTGCGACGGCATCTCTGAATAAACGCTTCGACGGACGGAACGGACGCCTGGAGCTCTTGTGTAGGGAACAGTGGAGGCTGATAACCCAGGCAGCAATTAAAGGGGGATAACCCAGTAGCAGACGAGGGAAGAGAATTGTGCGCGTATTCTGCCCATGGTAACTGTTCGCACCAGGATGCAGGGTTCTGAAACGCCAGGCTGCGGAGCATTCGACCTAAAATCTGATTAGCCCGTTCAGCCTGTCCATTAGTCTGGGGATGAAATCCTGACGACAAACTAGCAGTGGCGCCAATCTGTCGACAGAATTCTCTCCAAAACTGAGAGGCAAACTGTGGTCCCCTGTCCGAGACAACGTCAGAAGGGAGGCCATGGAGCTTAAAAACGTGATTAACCACCGTCTGGGCAGTCTCCTTAGCGGAAGGCAATTTAGGAAGCGGGATGAAGTGTGCGGATTTAGAAAAACGGTCGACCACAGTTAGTATAACGGTGTTGCCCATGGACGAGGGAAGACCGGTTACAAAGTCCAAGGCTATGTGAGACCAGGGACGTGACGGCGTGGGAAGGGGTCTGAGTAAGCCGGCGGGAGGAGAATTACTAGACTTAGTTTGGGCGCAGACTGGACAAGAAGAGACAAAGCGGCGGATCTCCCGTTCTCTGGTCGGCCACCAAAATCTCTGACGTATAACGGCCTGCGTACCTCTGACACCCGGGTGAACGGCTAATTTGGATGAATGACCCCAGCGAAGAACGGCCGGACGAATGGACTCAGGAACAAATAACAACTGTTCGGGACAACGTCGAGGGGTAGTAACCCGCGCAAGAGCCTGTTTAACGACCCGTTCGACTCCCCAGATAGTAGCCCCAACCACACACTCCTGGGGAAGAATGTTCTCCTTGGTTGAGGCGTCCTCAGAGGAGCCGAAAAGACGAGAAAGAGCGTCAGGCTTTATGTTCTTGGAACCAGGTCTGAAAGAAATCGTGAAATCAAATCGGCCAAAAAAGAGTGCCCACCGAGCCTGAAGAGCATTGAGCCTCTTCGCGGATCTTATATACTCAAGGTTACGGTGATCCGTCCATACTATGAATGGACACGACGCCCCCTCCAACCAATGACGCCACTCTCCCAAAGCCAAGCGGATGGCAAGTAACTCACGGTTACCCACGTCGTAATTACGTTCAATAGGCGAGAGACGGTGAGAAAAGAACGCGCATGGGTGAACCTTATCATCAAGGGACGAACGTTGCGAGAGCACCGCCCCCACCCCCACATCCGACGCGTCGACCTCGACGATGAACTGCCTCTCAACGTCCGGGGTAATAAGAATAGGGGCAGTGGTAAACAAGGCTTTCAAATGATCAAACACAGACTGGGTCACATCGGTCCAAGAGAAACGAGTCTTGACTGAGGTGAGCGCAGTGAGAGGGGCGGCAATTTGGCTAAAATTACGAATAAATCGTCTATAAAAATTTGCAAAGCCTAAGAAACGCTGGAGAGCGATACGTGAATCGGGAACTGGCCAATCTGACACAGCTTGTACCTTGGAAGGATCCATACTGATCCCCTCAGCAGATACGACAGAACCGAGAAACGTGACGGACTGAGAGTGGAATGTGCACTTCTCAGCCTTGACAAAAAGGCGGTTCTCCAAGAGACGCTGGAGAACGCGACGAACATGCTGAACGTGCACCTGAAGAGAGGGGGAAAAGATGAGTATATCGTCAAGGTAAACAAACACGAAGATATTAAGCATATCTCTCAGGACATCATTAACGAGGGCCTGAAAAACAGCTGGGGCGTTGACCAAACCGAAAGGAAGAACCCGGTATTCGAAATGCCTGAGGGGTGTGTTAAATGCGGTCTTCCATTCGTCTCCCTCCTTAATACGTACTAAATGGTACGCATTGCGCCGATCCAATTTTGTGAAAACCTTAGCCCCCTGCAAGATCTCGAAGGCTGAGGACATAAGAGGTAGGGGATACCGGTTCTTAACCGTGATGTCATTCAGCCCCCGATAATCAATGCAGGGGCGTAAGGAACCGTCTTTCTTCTTCACAAAAAAAAAACAGCGCCAGCGGGAGAGGAGGAAGAAACGATAGTACCTGCCACAAGGGATTCGGAGAGATATTTCTCCAATGCCTCGCGTTCAGGGGCAGATAACGAGTACAACCGTCCGCGAGGGGGTGTGGTCCCGGGGATAAGTTCAATACTACAATCATAAGGTCGATGGGGAGGAAGAGAAGTGGCCCGGGAGCGACTGAAGACCGCCCGCAGATCGAGGTACTCCCCCGGCACTCCTGACAAATCCCCAGGCTCCTCCTGAAACACAGAAACAGGAGAAACAGCAGACACTAAACATTCAACATGACACGACAGATTCCATGAGAGAATTGAACTCTTGGCCCAGTCAATATGAGGATTGTGTTTAGCTAACCAAGGGTGGCCTAAAACAACAGGGGTAAAGGGGGATTGAAAAATAAAAAAAGAAATTGTCTCTCGATGGTTTCCCGATATGATGAGACTCACCGGAAGGGTGGTACGATGAACCTTGGAGATGACGCTGCCATCCAGGGCGAACACAGGGGTGGAATCCTCCAAGTTCGTGAGCGGGAGACCATGCTCGAGCGCCCACCTCTCGTCAATAAAGCTGCCTTCGGCCCCAGAGTCAATAAGAGCCATACAAGAGACTGATGAAACAGACCAGCGGAGGGTGACAGGAAAGGTGGTGCGAGTCCCAGACTTTGGCGATGGGGAGAGAGTAGTTGCGCTCGCCAGTATTCCCCTGTCTACTGGCGAGCTCTGGGTTTTACCGGACAAGCCGAAACAAAATGACTGGCAGAGCCACAATAGAGGCAAAGACGATTCAGTATGCGTCGTTGGCGTTCAGCAGTCGAGATGCGGAGCCCTCCTAGCTGCATGGGCTCAGCCTCTGGGTTGCCCGGGAAGGAAACAGGGAAAGTAGGTGGAGTGACTTGTTGCTCGGTCTTTATACCCCTTGCATGCCGGCGCAACTCAAGCGCTTATCGAGACGAATCGCCAGCTCCACCAACTGATCAAACTGGGTAGGAATCTCGCGAGCATAGACCTCATCCTTAAGATCAGTGTTAAGTCCCTCCAGAAAGCATGCAACTAGGGCTGGCTCATTCCACCCACATGTGGTAGCCAGGGTGCGGAATTCGATTGCGTAGTCCGTCACCGTGCGCCTCCCCTGGCGAAGCACAGCGAGTAAACGGGAAGCCTCTTGACCATGAACGGAGCGATCAAAAACCTTGACCATCTCCTCTTTGAACAGATCATAACGGTCAGTAAGGTCTGATCCCATCTCCCAGACGGCGGTTCCCCACTCGCGTGCCCTGCCGGTCAGCAGGGATATCACGTAGGCAATACGTGCTCGGTCCCGAGCATAAGTGGTAGGCTGCAGGGAAAACACAACCTCGCATTGCGTAAGAAAAGATCGGCATTCAGTAGGCTCACCGGCGTAACACGGAGGATTGTTGATCCTGGGCTCGGAAGCATTCTCCCGTTGAGCAGGTCTCTCCAGATGGTAATGAAGAAGGCGAGAAGATAAATCAGTCACCTGGGCAGCCAAACTCTCCACAGCACGTCGAGCCTCCGAAATCTCCTCATCGTGTTTTCCCAGCATAACTCCCTGTACTTCAAGCGCAGCGCGAAAAGGAACTTCCTCTGCTGGGTCCATCTTGGTCGGATTATTCTGTCAGGTGAGATATACAGCGAACCCAAATGCAGAGGTAAATGCAAAATAAAGTTTATTCTCAGAAAACTGTAACACAGGAGACTGTCGTCAAAGGAAGACACAGATCTGATATGAGCACAAACAATGTGGATAAGCAGGAGAACTGCCGATGCAGAGAATCCAGCGCAGAGGGAAATAGGCGAGCGGCAACAAAGCTCTGTCCCCGAGCAACCGAGGACGAAAACTCGCAGGTGGCTGGTCACAAAACAGCAGGGCAACTGGGCAGAGAACAAGGTTACAGGTCCAATACAAAAACTCACAATTAGACAGGACAGGACAAGACAATCCTCACGGAAAGATAGCTCAGGTAATAGCAAACGTAGAGTCAGAGCATAAGCCTGTACATACAACAATAATCCGACAAGGAAGCAGAGAAAACCAAGACTAGAAGTAGTGGAGAGAATTAGAGGAAAGGAGGAACAGGTGAGAAGTGATCAGTGCAAGTGCTGATCAAAATGAGGAACAGCTGTGGGTAGTGTGACAGAGAGAGAAAACATGAATGAGAGTGTAGACGCAGCGCAATCGCTGATTAGATGAGAAACAGCTGAGTGTGTGTGTGTGTGTGTGTGTGTGTGTGTGTGTGTGTGTGTGTGTGTGTGTGTGTGTGTGTGTGTGGATGAGTGAACCACAGACAGAAAACAGAGAGAGAGAGAACCGGATCGTGACAGAGAATGTATACACATCATTCAAACACACTTTCACCTCTATTTTCCTTTCTCAACTCCACTTGACCCAGAGTAAGATTTGATATTTCTGTGAAGGAATAATGATTCTGTTAAATGACATTTACACTGATTATTGTAATAGATAACAACATTTACACAGTATATAATACATTTTACACTAACATTTACACTATGCAATGTATTTCATTGGTGTTTTACTTTGAGGATCATTGATAAAAGAATGAATGTTTTGATGAGGTACCATCATTTTTCTTGTTCATCTCTTCCCTCAGTTGTGTCTCTAAAGCTCTGATGTTTGCTTTCTGCTCTGTAACCGTGGCGGTCAGTTCTCTGATGTTTGCTTTCTGCTCTGTAACCGTGGCGGTCAGTTCTCTGATGTTTGCTTTCTGCTCTGTAACCGTGGCGGTCAGTTCTCTGTTGTTTGCTTTCTGCTCTGTAACCGTGGCGGTTAGTTCTCTGTTGTTTGCTTTCTGCTCTGTAACTGTGGCGGTCAGTTCTCTGATGTTTGCTTTCTGCTCTGTAACCGTGGCGGTCAGTTCTCTCAGCGCTGCATGGATGTCAGTGAAGAACAGATGGTAGTTTTGTTGGCTATCAGTTGAAGCTACATCTCTCAAAGTGTCTGTTTGAGGGGGATTCTGTCTTGCGTCCTCAGATCTGAGGTGTTGACTGATCTCATTCTCATCGAGTCCTCCATCTACCTGATGCTGTACGACACACACAAAGGTTTCCAACAGCAGCAGTAAACACACTAAACCCTTCATTCTTCACGGATGTTTGTTTCCAGCTCTTGCTCTGTCGTCCTCACAGCCTCTCGTGTTCCTTTTATAGTGTCCTGATTTACTGTCTTTTGTACATGATTTATATTGCTTTCAGATAATAAAAGTAGTTCAAGTTAAAGGAATGTTTCGGGTTCAGTAGATGTTTATCTCTATTCACAACATTTGTGAAGTTGAAAATTTGTCTCAATTGAAAATAACTTTGACTCAAAAATTTTTTAATGGTTATGTATATATATATATTTAAAATTATCTCTATAGATCAGCGGTCTATAGATCATGAGGCACACGCGCGAGGTCTCTTGCTCTCTCTCCCTCTCTCTCTGCCGTGCACTATTTTTCAGCTCTTGGTGCTCTACGCACAGCGCATGATACGCCTGGTGGGAGCGGCGGCGCTGCGTCATTGACATAACTTCTCTTAACCTGAGACGTTTATCAGCTTTGTTGACAAAAAGGAAGAAATTTTGGATGTAAATTTACAAAGACAAAATTAGTAAGTGATGTTTACAGTGTTTTAAGCCATATTTTAATCTTTACTGCTTGTGGCGTAATGCACAAAACTTATGTATAAAAACATGAAAGGTTGTAAATCAGGTTAATAATTACATGTAATAAGGAAGATTTTGGGAAAGTGGATTTATCCACTAATGATAACATTGACATGTTTTACAGTACCATAATGTGAGCTGTTTTTACATTTGTTAATTATTCCCTACTCAGGTTATGTCAGAGTTCAACCAATTTTACATTTATACTTTTGCCAGATACTTTAATCCAAATCAATTTATTTTTACATTACCTTTTACAATGCGCATTGTTACACAACTTTACAGAACTCAGAGTACTTAATATAAAGAAAAGAAAAGAAACTTTTTTTAAACACAAGCAGCCAAAGAGAAAAGGTGCCAAGGAAAATCCTTAAGATAAGTGTCTTACTTGTTGCTGATTCTGCATTCCTGGCAATAAACCTTTTGAACTGTATTCTCTGAGTCTCTTCTTCTGTGGCGTGACAGAAGGCCAGACCAATGAACATTATGGAGAGCGACGCGACAGCTAATCCATCTTCTTTTTGTGATCAATATTTTTATTTTAAGTTATCATACCAGAAAACATATCAAAGCTCACTGAACTATATACAGACAGATGCCATGAAAACTGTCCATATATAAATAAAATAAAAATAAATAAAAAATGAGATTACAGAGAGAGGGAGATGTAAGATGTCAAAATCTCAGTTTATCTAACAGAATGTCCGCAATTTTTGTCCAGCTCTGAATAGTATTGTCCTTTGCGCCATTGATCTTGGCAGTGGTACCTTCCAGCAATACAATGTCTCTGAAATAAGATAGCCAGAGTTAGTTGGTATGGATGGCTCTATCCATAGCTTTAAAATAGTCTTTTTTGGTGGCAGTACTTGCTGTCAGTAAGGTCCTTTTTTGATGAGCATTCAACTGAAGAGCGGAGTCATCTAAAAGTACAAATAGCAATGGGTCTTGAGGTATATCCAAATGTAGGATTTCTGAAAGAACAGTTCTTACAAAGGTCCAAAAAGGAACCACCGTTGGGCATTCCCAAAACATGTGCAAATAAGAGCCTACTGTAGATGTATTGCATAGATGACAGTATGGATCAGATCTAACCCGCATCCTATATAATACACTAGGAGTAATATATAGATATAGAGTAATATATAATATATAGTATAGAGTAATATATAATATAATAGAGCCAATTTAAGCCCTATTAATACATTTATAATGTATCATCTGGTGAGCCAGGTTCTTAGATGAAGTGAAACATCTGGCCCATACCACATCCCAGTCAGGTTTAGCTAAACCATCCCTTTCCCAGGAGTGGACAGCTGGAATATATGAGTATTGCAATACAAGAATTGAATTATATGTGAGCGGAGGCCAATGCCACCTAAGGGGTAAACGTATTTTATACACGCTCCCAACTACAGGGTTCCAACCAAATGGAAAGGACAAGCAGAGATGTGTACAATCTTTATTTGATGCTCAGAGATAAAAGGATATATATTATGAAATCACACAAGTTGAGAGCGCAATGCAAAAGTACCATTCCATTCACACAACAATAAATAAATAAATAAATACTGATGTTATACTGCGGTCACCTGAAAAATTCGGATCTTGGACAACAGTCAATATCAATATCCCATGGGATAAGGTCAGGGCCGCATTAAGAGCTCACTGGGCCCCGGGGCTATGAGCTATTGGAGGCCCCCTAAAATTTTTATCAAATTAAACATTCTCTTTTTTAAAACTTGTTTTATTAGTTTCAATATTTTAACTTTATGTACATTGCATCAACCAAAAATTAAATTAAATGCAACAGTCTCAGACTTGAAGAAAATTGTTGAACATTTAACCAATTTCTGCACATTCCACCATATTTTAACGAAATAAACAAAGTCCTTTATTTCTTATATTTCTGCATATTCCAGCATATAAAATGCACATATTTTTTTGTAAAATCCTCTATTCGATTAGATGTAAATAAAATACAGCAATAAAATAATTAAAATGAAAGTCTCTCATGACTGTATACCAAATTATTAACATTTACGTCTTTTAAGTGCAGATTAGTTTTGTTTTTGTAAATCGTCAGACATGTTTTTACCATTTCATTAAGTTTTGCTTTGTAGAAAGCATTTCTTTAAAGTGAATTTCGTTTTGTATAAATTGTATCTTAATTTTAATAAATATTTAATCAACCAATTGCATGTATTTAATAAATAAAAAGCAAATATAGCAGACAATATAATAACCGTGACATTGAGGCGCTAGCGCGCCCAGTTCACTTGCATTGCATTGTTAAAAGCCTTTCTTTAAAGTGAATTTCGTTTTGTATAAATTCAATTGTATCTTATTTTAATAAATGTTTCATCAACCATTTGCATGTATTTAACAAATACAAGGTAAATATATAGCAGACAATATAATAACCGTGAGATGGAGGAGCCGCGCGCCGCGTTCACTTTCACTTTCATTGTTAACTAGAGAGCGCACCTCATAAATGAATGAAACTCAGCGTAGGCCTATGTCTCATACATTAGCATTAAATATCTTTGCTGCATCCTTTCTAGAACAGACAAGGGGTTGAATGAACATAAGAATGTTGTAACAAGCGGTATTACAAATTCACAATGTCACATTAACATTAGCTTCTAGTGGGGAAAAAAAAAATAATACATTTTACATAAAATCCAGTGCTTTCAAAGCATTACATGTTTTCATTTCTTGTTTTTAGTTTGTTCCGAAAGATGTACATATAATGTAAAGTCATTTATAAAATGTGGAAAATTTGGTTTACTTTGAGCCCACTTCTTTTTATGTATATGGTATTTTCCCAATGTAACAGATAACTATAGCCTAATATGTTGTTCTTTACATTCCAAATTGTTATTCTTCTTAGTATAAAAAAGCACATAAAAAACACAAATTTCCATCATACACTTTTAGAATAAATGCATTTGATATACCAAATTCAAACGTGACGTTTCAATTCACCCTGCCGCCCACGGGGGTTTGATGGACAGGCGATCTGACCAATCATAACGCCGAATCCGAAATTTAGTCCGGCAGCAAAGCAGTCAGTAGAAAGTTAATGTCTTTGGACTTGAACTTGAAAAACGGTATTGTTTAAATTACTTAAATGACAATATTTGAAAGTTGAGACTTTGTTTCATGTCAAAAGTAAGCTGCTCTCTCGTCTGTCAGCGAGTAGCCTACTACTAGTCTGTGCCCCGCGATGTATTTTTCACTGCGTGAGAACATGTGTGGCGACTCGTGAGAGCGAGAGCCTGGCTTATCACACACACAGGAGGCTGGTCTTTGCGAATGGTCAATTACTTTAATAATAATGATTGATAGTGATGATTCCATGATAATGCATGCAATTTATGGTAAAGCATCACTAAATAACAGGGCTAATTTGTGGGGGGCGTGGTGAGGCTTTGGCAATCAGCGTTACCGATGGATAGTCAATCTGCTCCACAGCCAATCACGGGCCCCTTCCTTGCTCGGGCCCCCGGGGCTTTAGCCCCGCCTAGCCCTGTTGTTAATGCGGCCATGGATAAGGTAACATTTGGGAAGGAGAAAAGAAAAATTAATTCAAACCACCTCAAATCACACCATCATGCAATTGTATAACCAAAACCACAATCAACTCAATAAATAAACAAAATAAATCAAATAAATCCTCCCAGTCCCAACGGTAATCCTTGATGGTACAAGCAAGGAATTGACCAATAAGATCTCAAGAACACAATTCACAAGCAACAACAAATCAAAGAAAAATACAATGAGATCAAATTATAACAAAAGTATCATATTAAAAAAAACGATTAAATCTACCAATATGACAAAAAGTTTATCAGAAAAGAAAATACAATTAAATCAAACAATATAACAAAATTAATCCATATCAAATAGTCTCAACACACACACACACACACACACACACGCGCACACGCACACACACGCACGGCTCACTCAACCGCGCACTTGCATCAACACACACTCACATAAAACCCTGCGCACATAACCGTGTGCGTCGATCACAGTAATCAGTGGAACTTGAGCGCACAACTTCTCCAGTCTCCACCGCACAACACCACTGGTCGCCGTAACGAGCCGCCACACAGCAGCAAAACAACAGCGGGCAGATATCTATAAAATAATTACCCAATTTAGCCATTAACCCCACATACCCTAACTAAAATTAAATCTTCGGTTAAAAAACAACAACTCACAAAGTACTATATAAACTTACCTGCAGCACAATTGACTGGCCCTCGGTACGATCGGTAAGAACGGTGAACAACCACCAATACGGCCTTGATCACACTACATAAACGAGCAATAATTAAAACGACACTACTATCAAATGCAACATCATATCAATGCAGTAGCGTACCTTAAAATGTTTATGTAGCTGGACATTCACAGGCCCATGGCGAGAGTCAAAAGAAGTGAATTTCCCACTTATGCACTCTACTATCTTGCTCAATGCTTAACGCATATTAGGTAGCTTTTTTCTGCGACACAATGACGCCACCTGCATACCATGCCGGAGGGAAAACGGAAGTGAAAGTAAATCTCCGCGTTTTTAAAGAGGCCGTGAGCTTCTGCCCGGCTCCACCCACCTTAAAGGGTCACCCCATTACATATAGATCTTAGAAACTAAGCCACTAGAGGAAGTATTAGGGTCCAGCCATTTCCACAATGGATGTGGTAAAATGTTTGTGGTCCAAGGAACACCATATGCTTTCAGGGCTGACCTCAATCTCAAATATAAAAAAAAGAAAATCCAGGTAAAGAAAATTCTGAGCTTAATTCCTGAAACGATTTGATGCCGTTTTTACAGAAAATGTCCTTCAAGGTATAAATACCAGCATCAGACCAAGCTTTAAAGACAAAAAGGTTTGTTACCAGTACACAGACAAGACAAGTTATTTTGGTATATAAGAAGGGGCCTCCCATACTTTTCTCAACCTTTTTCCATACCTCAAGGGAGTACTCAATGATTGGTCCATAATTTTTCTTAGAACATTTAGAAACACTTGCAAAGGGTAGATCTTGTAGCCGAACCGGATGGGTGATATTCACTTCTAAGTCTCGCCATGGAACCCGGGAATCAGGATTAACCCAGGTTTGGATTGTTCTTGTTTGGAAGGCTATATTATAAATCTTAAAATCAGGGAATGAAAGACCCCCATCAAGTTTCTTCCGCTGCATCGTTTTAAGTCGAATTCTGGGTTTTTTCTTAATCCAGATAAATCTAGAAATAGCCGTGTTGAGTTCTTTAAAAAAGAAATCAGGTGGTGCAAGTGGTAACATAGAGAACAAAAAATTTACCCTTGGAAGTACATTCATTTTAATAGTAGATATTCTTCCATGAAGAGCTAAACATAAGGGGGACCACCTATCTAAATCTTCCTTAAAGGGATAGTTCACTTTAAAATTAAAATTCTGTAATCATTTACTCACCCTCAAGTTGATTCAAACCTGTATTAATTTATTTCTTCTGCTGAACACAAAGAAAGGTATTTTGAAGAATGTCAGTAACCAAACAGTAGTCTGTACCCATTGACTTCCATAGTATTTTTTTTTCCTACTATGGAAGTCAATGGGTACAGACTACTGTTTGGTACTGACATTCTTCAAAATATCTTTCTTTGTGTTCAGCAGAAGAAATAAATGAATACAGGTTTGAAACAACTTGAGGGTGAGTAAATGATGACAGAATTTTAATTTTAAAGTGATCTATCCCTTTAATCTTATTCAGGAGCGTTTGATAGTTAGATTTAGGGATAAGATGAATTAAAGGGGATATAATGATGCCCAAATACGTAAACTGTTTAACTATGGGGATCAAAGGAGGTAAGCTACTGGATTCCTGATTCGCTGCATCATTAAGGGGCATTAATGCTGATTTATTCCAATTAATTTTGTAACCCGAGAGAGTACCAAATAAATTAAAAAGATTTAAACATTCAGGAACAGACTCAGAAATATTGGAAACATGGAGCAAGATATCGTCTGCATAAAGAGAGATTTTGTGCGAGGTATCTACACAGATAATAGGTTGTATAGCTGATGACTGACGTACTGCTTGAGCCAAAGGCTCCACTGATAAAGTAAAAAGCAAAGGCGATAATGGACAGCCTTGGCAAGTGCCCCGACCAAGAGCAAAGGGTAAAGACATTAAGGATCCCGTAAGAACACGAGCTGAGCAGCTATTGTAGAGTGTTTTAAACCGTTTTAATAAATCCTTGTCCGACCCCTACGTATTCAAGGACCGCCCATAGAAAGCTCCATTCAATTCTATCAAAGGCCTTCTCCGCGTCCAGTGAGAGAACTGCGGAGGAGGCTGGATAAGAATCGGATCTATGAATGATATGTAATAGTCGCCTGATATTATCAGACGCCAATCGGCCTTTGAGAAAACCGGACTGATCAAAGTGAACGATACTGTCTATGCATTTATTCAGTCTAAGAGCTAGAGCTTTGGCGAAAAGTTTAGCATCGGTGGTGATTAAACTAATAGGACGATAGCTAGCACATTCTAAAGGATCTTTTCCTTTTTTAAGTAAAAGCGTTATCAGAGCTGTGTTTTGGTCCCTATGTAGGGCTCCATTTTCAACTGCACAATTAAATGAGTTTAAAATAAGTGGTGATACTATTGTCACGAGGTGACGAAAGCAAAGCGGAACTGAGTTCCCGCTGGAATTGTGTTCCGCCCGGAACGGTGTTACTGTAACACCGGCCCACTTCCGGGTTGCGCGGTATGTCGCCATAACAACACTGATTGACCGATTGACGTCTGGTGCGGAGGGTTTGATGTGGCGATCTGCGAGAGGATTATGGAGGCGGGGCAGCCCTATAAAAAAGAAGTACAGAGGCCATAGCAAGGTTGTCGATTCTTCCTGTGTGTTCTTCCCTCGGAGTGTGGTGGACTCCTCTTGTGCGTTCTTCCCTCGGATGTGGTTCTTCTTCGGGTGCTGTTCTACCTCTCGGATGTTTGTCTTCTTCGGATGTGCTATCCTTTGGACGTGTCCCTCGAGAGAAGTGGATTTTCCCTTGCTACTGAACTGATGTTTGAAGTGTGGGTGAGGAAGTGCTGATTCCCCGTGCTAGTGACAGAGTATCCTGACTGCCTCGCTACTGGGTGTGACCGGATCCAGCTCGACATTGGAGCTGGCGATCGTGGGGTGAGTGTTGGCCTTAATTCACCGAGTGTGGTTATGCAGTGTCTGAAGTGGAGAGTTGACACGACGATTGCTTGAAGTGGGGTGATAGAGTGGATTGAAATTTTCCTTGTCTTAATTCGCCGTACACTCACTATCCTGAAAGCCTACTCCTGTCTCAAATTAACAACCCGGAGCCCAGTAAAAAGATTTTATTGTGTAACTTGGAGAGCTGTGCATGTTGTGTTGAGTCACCCTGTTGTACAGAGAACGGATCCTTCTGCGAGATTTCCTGTAATGCCTGTGGAGGAAGAAAGGGGACATTAGCAACATCTCTCATCGGCTCTACCGAAATCGCCTCCTCAGCCGTAAGCCCCCACCAACGAATAAAGAGTACATACCGGCCTTGATTATTCCTTGTGTCCTGTAGACAACGGATCCTTCTGCTGAGACTTCCTGTGAACGCCTGTGGAGGAAAAAGAGGACATTAACAGCATCTTTCATTGGGCCGCCGAAGCATCCCTCTCAGCCGTAAGCCCCCACCAACGAATAAAGAGTACATACCTGTCTTGATTATTCCTTGTGTCCTATAGACAACGGATCCTTCTGCTGAGACTTCATGTGAACGCCTGTGGAGGAAAAAGAGGACATTAACAGCATTTTTCATCGGGCCGCCGAAGCATCCCTCTCAGCCGTAAGCCCCCACCAACGAATAAAGGGTACATACCTGTCTTGATTATTCCTTGTGTCCTGTAGACAACGGATCCTTCTGCTGAGACTTCCTGTAAACGCCTGTGGAGGAAAAAGAGGACATTAGCAGCATCTTTCATCGGGCCGCCGAAGCATCCCTCTCAGCCGTAAGCCCCCACCAACGAATAAAGAGGACATACCTGCCTGGATTATTCCTTGTGTCCTATAGACAACGGATCCTTCTGCTGAGACTTCCTGTAAACGCCTGTGGAGGAAAAAGAGGACATTAGCAGCATCTTTCATCGGGCCGCCGAAGCATCCCTCTCAGCCGTAAGCCCCCACCAACGAATAAAGAGGACATACCTGCCTGGATTATTCCTTTTGTCCTATAGACAATGGATCTTTCTGCTGAGACTTCCTGTAAACGCCTGTGGAGGAAAAAGGGGACATTAGCAACATCTTTCATCGGTTCCACCGAAGCCGCCCCCTCAGCCGTAAGCCCCCACCAACGGATAAAGAGTACTCCACGCCTTTCGGGGTGTCCAAGGCCCGTTCCCGTCCTGGCGTGGGGACCACGGAAGAAACTCCTGAGACTTTTTCTTTTAGATTGATTTTACTAAATAAAACTTTGTTTTACTTTTATCCTCTTGTCGGTCTGGTTCCTTCTGGCACGCTCCCCGGGGTGGTCCTTGGTCTCAGCAGGGGAGGGCGCAGCCTGGTTTCGGCCCCCCCGACCTGTGACACTATATCCCAAATAGCAGAGATTAATTCAGGGGGAATTCCATCAATTCCTGGAGATTTTTTCTTTGGCATAGAATCCAAGGCCAACTTCAATTCTTCCAGCGACAAGGGACAGTTTAACATCTCCTGATGATGTTTATAAATTTTAGGAAGATGAAGCTGTTGAAGAAAAGATGTATATTGCTGGTGACTTGAAGAATTCGAAGTGTATAGTTGTTCATAGTAAGTTTTAAAAGTCTGATTTACTATCTTCGGGTTGGGTGCATAAAGTGTCTTCATTCTTTATAGCGTGTATGATTGCTCTAGATTTCATCTGCTTAATTCGTAATGCTAATAATTTACTTGGTCTCTCACCGTGGAAATAATAAGATTGCCTTGTTCGATGCATAATGAATTCAGCTCTGTGCAAAAGTAATCCTTTTAGCTCATATTTAATTGCACTAAGTTCTTCCTCCTTCCGTTGACAACTTGTTTTTAAGGTCTTGTTCCAACGTCTGAATTTGTTTCTCCAACTCATTTATACGGCTATTTCTTGATTTTTGACGAAAAGAAGAGAAAGAAATGCATTTCCCTCTAATAAAGCATTTTGTCACCTCCCATAAGGATTGTGGGTTGTTTGAAGAACCACTGTTCAAATCAATAAACTCTACTAAGGAGGTACGCAGTTGTGATATAAATTTTTTGTCATGGAGTAAGGATGTGTTAAATCTCCAACGTTTACGTCCAGAGGGAGCGGAAAATGGGAGAAGACATAAAGTTACCGGGGAATGATCTGAAAGAAGAAGGGGTAATATATCAGCAATGTCAATAAATGGAATATAGACAGGAGATACGAGCAGATAATCAATGCGCGAGTATGATTTGTGGAGACCTGAAAAGAATGTATAGTCCTTGGCGCTATCATACTTTAGTCGCCATATGTCACACACATTGACCTGTTTTATAAAATCATTAAACAACTTTGAGGAGGTTAGATCAGAATGAGATATTTGGGACCTATCAAGTGAGGGATTATGCACAGCATTGAAGTCACCGCCTATCACAAGATAATAGTCACTAAAACTTAGTATCATACGAACAAGCTGTTGATAAAACTCAGAATCATGTTCATTAGGGGCATAAACTGAAACAAAAGCGCATTTAATATTGGACCATGTACCGAGTATACAAGTAATACGACCTTCTGCGTCACTCTTTGAACAATGTATGGAAAAGGGAAGGCGCCGAGCTACCAATATCAAAACCCCTTTAGTTTTCTTAGTAGAGGAAGAAAAAGAAACTAATTTATAGAGCCTATTCTGAAAACGATGTACATCACAAGCTTTCAAATGAGACTTTGATCGTGGAGGGATAAATCATGAAGGATGTGATCCCAAGTTGCGTGAGTTTTTTCCTAGATTGGTTCATCTCGCGTCTTTTCATGGCGGTTTGGTTACTGTAATCGGGGAAGAAAAGAAGCGAGCTACTCCTGTGGAGAATTTGACCCACAGATCGGGCTCCTTTAAGGATCGCGTTCCTGTCCTGAAAGCGTAGCAATTTGAAGATCAATGTTCGCGGGCCCTTTCTGTTGCTGTCCCCCGGCGTAAATGCGATGTGCCCTTTCTATCTCTAGCGGTCTATCTTTAAGAGAGGGAATCCACAGGGGTAATTGAGTCTGCATGAAGCCCACAGCGTCACTGCCCTCTTCACCTTCTTTAAGACCAACGAGGCGAATATTGCATTGACGACTCTTGTCTTCCAGCCTCGCCATCTTGTCTTGAAGCAACTTAACTGCAGCCGAATCTTGCTTAACTTTCCACACTGCAGTCTGAATATTATCAAAGTTGCTGCTAATCATTCTCATCTCTTTCTCCAGGGAACCAATTCTTTCTGCGATCGGTTGAAATTCCTCCTTAAATATTTCTCGCACGACGCCAAGCTGTAGTTTCAGCTCGTCGGACACCATGACACGCATTGCGTCGTTATCAGGATCCTTCAGCCGTTTTTTCTCCGGAGAGGCTGGTAAAAGTTGACGTTTAGCCATCACCACTGGCAACAAACCTATATGCTGCGATAATGCCGAAGTTTAAACTTAAACGGATGAATAATCGAGGCCGAGTTGTGGGGCTCAAGACTCAAGCAGCCATCTCTGTCAGAGGGTCACGTGATCTCTCTCTAAACCATCTTCTGATCTGTTTGCAGAGTTTATTCAAACATTATGGCAATCACTCCTACCACTCACCAGAACCAGAAAATATTGGATGGTAAAGTCCTTTGGCGCATGTCCTGTCCGTAGTTCACATTCGGAGGGTAGCGGACTCTACACGCTCTGCCTGAAGATGAAGGCAGGGGGCGCAGCCGACCCCCGGGGAGGTATGGACAGGGACCATCCTGGTGGTGGTGGGGAGGATGAAGGTGAATGTTAGTGTCATCATCTGCAAACTCAAACATGTGTAAGTAATGATCTCTTATACTCCAAGTATTAGATAGTGATTGGATAGACCATAAAGTAATGAGTGACGTAACATTGAGTCTTCCTGGCAGAAAAAGCTTTCATTTATACCAGAAAGACTCGGAAGGCAATATGATATTACAATGACATTTAATAATTAATAGTCCAGAAAATGAAAACAAAATTTTGGATGGTAAAGTTCTTTGGCGCAGGCCCTGTCCGTAGTTCACATTCAGAAGGTAGCGGACTCTGCATATCCTGCCTGAAGATAAAGGCAGGGGCGCAGCCAACCCCCAAAATTTGTAGGAAAACTAATCCCATCGGGACGGAGCCTACCCCCAAAGAATTGTAAGAGGTAATATACCCATAAGTAGTGTATCTTGCGGTTCGTAAAACAGGAGAGGGAAAAATTAAAAATATTTTTAGTTTTTAGCAAAACATAAAATCGTGGAACTGGGATAAAGGCTTCATAGGCCGTGAAGCTTAATCAGTAAAAGAGTTCACTTACGTGGTGTGTGGGAAAACGCAGAGAGCTGTAAGGATGCTGTATAAAGACATGATGAGCGGAAAACAAGGGAGCTCTGAGAGAGTGAAATAAAAGAACCAAGAGGAAAAGCCACATGGAGATAAAGGCTACGATAAGCCACATAAGACGAAGACCACAATATACCACATGAGACGAAGACCATGATAGGCCGCATGAGACGAAGACCCCGATAGGCCACATGAGACGAAGACCACGATAGGCCACATGAGACAAGGCCACTTTAGGCCACATGGGACAAGGCCACTTTAGGCCACATAAGACGAAGACCACGATATACCACATGAGACGAAGACCACGATAGGCCACATGAGACGAAGACCACGATATACCACATGAGACGAAGACCACGATAGGCCACATGAGACGAAGACCCCGATATACCACATGAGACGAAGACCACGATAGGCCACATGAGACGAAGACCACGATAGGCCACATGAGACAAGGCCACTTTAGGCCACATGGGACAAGGCCACTTTAGGCCACATAAGACGAAGACCACGATAGGCCACATGAGACGAAGACCACGATATACCACATGAGTCGAAGACCACGATAGGCCACATAAGACGAAGACCACGATATAACACATGAGACGAAGACCACGATAGGCCACATGAGACAAGGCCACTTTAGGCCACATGAGACGAAGACCACGATATACCACATGAGACGAAGACCACGATAGGCCACATGAGATGAAGACCACGATATACCACATGAGACGAAGACCACGATAGGCCACATAAGACGAAGACCACGATATAACACATGAGACGAAGACCACGATAGGCCACATGAGACAAGGCCACTTTAGGCCACATGAGACGAAGACCACGATATACCACATGAGACGAAGACCACGATAGGCCACATGAGACGAAGACCACGATATACCACATGAGACGAAGACCACGATATACCACATGAGACGAAGACCACGATAGGCCACATAAGACGAAGACCATGATATACCACATGAGACGAATACATCGATAGGCCACATGAGACAAGGCCACTTTAGGCCACATGAGACGAAGACCACGATATACCACATGAGACGAAGCTACATTAGGCCACATAAGACGAAGACCACTTTAGGCCACATGAGACGAAGACCACAATATACCACATGAGACGAAGACCACGATAGGCCACATGAGACGAAGACCACGATATACCACATGAGACGAAGACCACGATAGGCCACATGAGACGAAGACCACGATAGGCCACATGAGAAAAGGCCACTTTAGGCCACATGAGACAAGGCCACTTTAGGCCACATAAGACGAAGACCACTTTAGGCCACATGAGATGAAGACCACGATAGACCACATGAGACGAAGCCACGATAGGCCACATGAGACGAAGCCACGATAGGCCACATGAGACAAAGCCTCGATAGGCCACTTAAGACGAAGACCACTTTAGGCCACATGAGACGAAGACCACGATATACCACATGAGACGAAGACCACGATAGGCCACATGAGACGAAGACCACGATATACCACATGAGACGAAGACCACAATAGGCCACATGAGACGAAGACCACGATAGGCCACATGAGACAAGGCCACTTTAGGCCACATAAGACGAAGACCACTTTAGGCCACATGAGATGAAGACCACGATAGACCAGATGAGACGAAGACCACGATAGGCCACATGAGACAAGGCCACTTTAGGCCACATGAGACAAGGCCACTTTAGGCCACATAAGACGAAGACCACTTTTGGCCACATAAGACGAAGACCACGATAGACAACATGAGACGAAGCTACAATAGGCCACATGAGACAATGCCACTTTAGGCCACATGAGACAAGGCCACAATAGGCCACATGAGACAAAGCCAGGATATGCCACATGAGACGAAGCCACGATAGGCCACATGACACAAAGCCACGATAGGCCACATGAGACGAAGCCACGATAGGCCACATGAGACAAAGCCACGATAGGCCACATGAGACAAAGCCAGGATAAGCCACATGAGACGAAGCCACGATAGGCCACATGACACAAAGCCACGATAGGCCACATGAGACGAAGCCACGATAGGCCACATGAGACGAAGCCACGATAGGCCACATGAGACAAAGCCTCGATAGGCCACATAAGAAGAAGACCACTTTAGGCCACATGAGACGAAGACCACGATATACCACATGAGACGAAGCTACAATAGGCCACATAAGACGAAGACCACTTTAGGCCACATGAGACGAAGACCACGATAGGCCACATGAGACAAAGACCACGATATACCACATGAGACGAAGACCACGATAGGCCACATGAGACGAAGCCACGATAGGCCACATGAGACAAAGCCTCGATAGGCCACATAAGACGAAGACCACTTTAGGCCACATGAGACGAAGACCACGATAGGCCACATGAGACAAGGCCACTTTAGGCCACATGAGACGAAGACCACGATATACCACATGAGACGAAGACCACGATAGGCCACATGAGACGAAGACCACGATATACCACATGAGACGAAGACCACGATAAACCACATGAGACGAAGACCACGATAGGCCACATAAGACGAAGACCATGATATACCACATGAGACGAAGACCACGATAGGCCACATGAGACAAGGCCACTTTAGGCCACATGAGACGAAGACCACGATATACCACATGAGACGAAGCTACATTAGGCCACATAAGACGAAGACCACTTTAGGCCACATGAGACGAAGACCACGATATACCACATAAGACGAAGACCACGATAGGCCACATGAGACGAAGACCACGATATACCACATGAGACGAAGACCACGATATACCACATGAGACGAAGACCACGATAGGCCACATGAGACGAAGACCACGATATACCACATGAGACGAAGACCACAATAGGCCACATGAGACGAAGACCACGATAGGCCACATGAGACAAGGCCACTTTAGGCCACATGAGACAAGGCCACTTTAGGCCACATAAGACGAAGACCACTTTAGGCCACATAAGACGAAGACCACGATAGACAACATGAGACGAAGCTACAATAGGCCACATGAGACAATGCCACTTTAGGCCACATAAGACGAAGGCCACGATAGGCCACATGAGACAAGGCCACATTAGGCCACATGAGACAAGGCCACAATAGGCCACATGAGACAAAGCCAGGATAAGCCACATGAGACGAAGCCACGATAGGCCACATGACACAAAGCCACGATAGGCCACATGAGACGAAGCCACGATAGGCCACATGAGACAAAGCCTCGATAGGCCACATAAGAAGAAGACCACTTTAGGCCACATGAGACGAAGACCACGATATACCACATGAGACGAAGCTACAATAGGCCACATAAGACGAAGACCACTTTAGGCCACATGAGACGAAGACCACGATAGGCCACATGAGACGAAGACCACGATATACCACATGAGACGAAGACCACGATAGGCCACATGAGACGAAGCCACGATAGGCCACATGAGACAAAGCCTCGATAGGCCACATAAGACGAAGACCACTTTAGGCAACATGAGACGAAGACCACGATAGGCCACATGAGACAAGGCCACTTTAGGCCACATGAGACGAAGACCACGATATACCACATGAGACGAAGACCACGATAGGCCACATGAGACGAAGACCACGATAGGCCACATGAGACAAGGCCACTTTAGGCCACATAAGACGAAGACCACGATATACCACATGAGACGAAGCTACATTAGGCCACATAAGACGAAGACCACTTTAGGCCACATGAGACGAAGACCACGATATACCACATGAGACGAAGACCACGATAGGCCACATGAGACGAAGACCACGATATACCACATGAGACGAAGACCACGATAGGCCACATGAGACGAAGACCACGATATACCACATGAGACGAAGACCACGATAGGCCACATGAGACGAAGACCACGATAGGCCACATGAGACGAAGACCACGATATACCACATGAGACGAAGACCACGATAGGCCACATGAGACGAAGACCACGATATACCACATGAGACGAAGACCACGATAGGCCACATGAGACGAAGACCACGATAGGCCACATGAGACAAGGCCACTTTAGGCCACATGAGACAAGGCCACTTTAGGCCACATAAGACGAAGACCACTTTAGGCCACTTAAGACGAAGACCACTTTAGGCCACATGAGACGAAGACCACGATATACCACATGAGACGAAGACCACGATAGGCCACATGAGACGAAGACCACGATATACCACATGAGACGAAGACCACAATAGGCCACATGAGACGAAGACCACGATAGGCCACATGAGACAAGGCCACTTTAGGCCACATAAGACGAAGACCACTTTAGGCCACATGAGATGAAGACCACGATAGACCAGATGAGACGAAGACCACGATAGGCCACATGAGACAAGGCCACTTTAGGCCACATGAGACAAGGCCACTTTAGGCCACATAAGACGAAGACCACTTTTGGCCACATAAGACGAAGACCACGATAGACAACATGAGACGAAGCTACAATAGGCCACATGAGACAATGCCACTTTAGGCCACATGAGACAAGGCCACAATAGGCCACATGAGACAAAGCCAGGATATGCCACATGAGACGAAGCCACGATAGGCCACATGACACAAAGCCACGATAGGCCACATGAGACGAAGCCACGATAGGCCACATGAGACAAAGCCACGATAGGCCACATGAGACAAAGCCAGGATAAGCCACATGAGACGAAGCCACGATAGGCCACATGACACAAAGCCACGATAGGCCACATGAGACGAAGCCACGATAGGCCACATGAGACGAAGCCACGATAGGCCACATGAGACAAAGCCTCGATAGGCCACATAAGAAGAAGACCACTTTAGGCCACATGAGACGAAGACCACGATATACCACATGAGACGAAGCTACAATAGGCCACATAAGACGAAGACCACTTTAGGCCACATGAGACGAAGACCACGATAGGCCACATGAGACAAAGACCACGATATACCACATGAGACGAAGACCACGATAGGCCACATGAGACGAAGCCACGATAGGCCACATGAGACAAAGCCTCGATAGGCCACATAAGACGAAGACCACTTTAGGCCACATGAGACGAAGACCACGATAGGCCACATGAGACAAGGCCACTTTAGGCCACATGAGACGAAGACCACGATATACCACATGAGACGAAGACCACGATAGGCCACATGAGACGAAGACCACGATATACCACATGAGACGAAGACCACGATAAACCACATGAGACGAAGACCACGATAGGCCACATAAGACGAAGACCATGATATACCACATGAGACGAAGACCACGATAGGCCACATGAGACAAGGCCACTTTAGGCCACATGAGACGAAGACCACGATATACCACATGAGACGAAGCTACATTAGGCCACATAAGACGAAGACCACTTTAGGCCACATGAGACGAAGACCACGATATACCACATAAGACGAAGACCACGATAGGCCACATGAGACGAAGACCACGATATACCACATGAGACGAAGACCACGATATACCACATGAGACGAAGACCACGATAGGCCACATGAGACGAAGACCACGATATACCACATGAGACGAAGACCACAATAGGCCACATGAGACGAAGACCACGATAGGCCACATGAGACAAGGCCACTTTAGGCCACATGAGACAAGGCCACTTTAGGCCACATAAGACGAAGACCACTTTAGGCCACATAAGACGAAGACCACGATAGACAACATGAGACGAAGCTACAATAGGCCACATGAGACAATGCCACTTTAGGCCACATAAGACGAAGGCCACGATAGGCCACATGAGACAAGGCCACATTAGGCCACATGAGACAAGGCCACAATAGGCCACATGAGACAAAGCCAGGATAAGCCACATGAGACGAAGCCACGATAGGCCACATGACACAAAGCCACGATAGGCCACATGAGACGAAGCCACGATAGGCCACATGAGACAAAGCCTCGATAGGCCACATAAGAAGAAGACCACTTTAGGCCACATGAGACGAAGACCACGATATACCACATGAGACGAAGCTACAATAGGCCACATAAGACGAAGACCACTTTAGGCCACATGAGACGAAGACCACGATAGGCCACATGAGACGAAGACCACGATATACCACATGAGACGAAGACCACGATAGGCCACATGAGACGAAGCCACGATAGGCCACATGAGACAAAGCCTCGATAGGCCACATAAGACGAAGACCACTTTAGGCAACATGAGACGAAGACCACGATAGGCCACATGAGACAAGGCCACTTTAGGCCACATGAGACGAAGACCACGATATACCACATGAGACGAAGACCACGATAGGCCACATGAGACGAAGACCACGATAGGCCACATGAGACAAGGCCACTTTAGGCCACATAAGACGAAGACCACGATATACCACATGAGACGAAGCTACATTAGGCCACATAAGACGAAGACCACTTTAGGCCACATGAGACGAAGACCACGATATACCACATGAGACGAAGACCACGATAGGCCACATGAGACGAAGACCACGATATACCACATGAGACGAAGACCACGATAGGCCACATGAGACGAAGACCACGATATACCACATGAGACGAAGACCACGATAGGCCACATGAGACGAAGACCACGATAGGCCACATGAGACGAAGACCACGATATACCACATGAGACGAAGACCACGATAGGCCACATGAGACGAAGACCACGATATACCACATGAGACGAAGACCACGATAGGCCACATGAGACGAAGACCACGATAGGCCACATGAGACAAGGCCACTTTAGGCCACATGAGACAAGGCCACTTTAGGCCACATAAGACGAAGACCACTTTAGGCCACATGAGATGAAGACCACGATAGACCACATGAGACGAAGCCACGATAGGCCACATGAGACGAAGCCACGATAGGCCACATGAGACAAAGCCTCGATAGGCCACATAAGACGAAGACCACTTTAGGCCACATGAGACGAAAACCACGATATACCACATGAGACGAAGCTACAATAGGCCACATAAGACGAAGACCACTTTAGGCCACATGAGACGAAGACCACGATATACCACATGAGACGAAGACCACGATAGGCCACATGAGACGAAGACCACAATATACCACATGAGACGAAGACCACAATAGGCCACATGAGACGAAGACCACGATAGGCCACATGAGACAAGGCCACTTTAGGCCACATGAGACAAGGCCACTTTAGGCCACATAAGACGAAGACCACTTTAGGCCACATGAGATGAAGACCACGATAGACCAGATGAGACGAAGACCACGATAGGCCACATGAGACAAGGCCACTTTAGGCCACATGAGACAAGGCCACTTTAGGCCACATAAGACGAAGACCACTTTAGGCCACATAAGACGAAGACCACGATAGACAACATGAGACGAAGCTACAATAGGCCACATGAGACAATGCCACTTTAGGCCACATAAGACGAAGGCCACGATAGGCCACATGAGGCAAGGCCACATTAGGCCACATGAGACAAGGCCACAATAGGCCACATGAGACAAAGCCAGGATAAGCCACATGAGACGAAGCCACGATAGGCCACATGACACAAAGCCACGATAGGCCACATGAGACGAAGCCACGATAGGCCACATGAGACGAAGCCACGATAGGCCACATGAGACAAAGCCTCGATAGGCCACATAAGAAGAAGACCACTTTAGGCCACATGAGACGAAGACCACGATATACCACATGAGACGAAGCTACAATAGGCCACATAAGACGAAGACCACTTTAGGCCACATGAGACGAAGACCACGATATACCACATGAGACGAAGACCACGATAGGCCACATGAGACGAAGACCACAATATACCACATGAGACGAAGACCACGATAGGCCACATGAGACAAGGCCACTTTAGGCCACATGAGACGAAGACCACGATATACCACATGAGACGAAGACCACGATAGGCCACATGAGACGAAGACCACGATAGGCCACATGAGACAAGGCCACTTTAGGCCACATGAGACAAGGCCACTTTAGGCCACATAAGACGAAGGCCACGATAGGCCACATGAGACAAGGCCACATTAGGCCACATGAGACAAGGCCACAAAAGGCCACATGAGACAAAGCCAGGATAAGCCACATGAGACGAAGCCACGATAGGCCACATGACACAAAGCCACGATAGGCCACATGAGACGAAGACCACGATAGGCCACATGAGGCGAAGACCACGATAGGCCACATGAGACGAAGCCACAATAGGCCACATGAGACAAAGCCTCGATAGGCCACATAAGACGAAGACCACTTTAGGCCACATACGACGAAGACCACGATAGGCCACATGAGATGAAGACCACGATAGGCCACATGAGACAAGGCCACTTTAGGCCACATGAGACAAGGCCACTTTAGGCCACATAAGACGAAGACCACTTTAGGCCACATAAGACGAAGACCACGATAGACAACATGAGACGAAGACCACGTGTGATGGAAATTTTATTTCTAGATGTGTTCTTTTACTTTTAGATGTGTTCTTTTACTTTTAGATGTGTTCTTTTACTTCTAGATGTATTATTTTACTTCTAGATGTGTTATTTTACTTTTAGATGTGTTTTACTTTTAGATACATACAACTTGTATTAACGTTGAACCTTTATTTACTTATAAGCATTTAAAGAAATATAATCAAATAAGCTAAAGCATGATAATAAAATATGTAACCAATCTTTAGAAATGCATAAGTTAGAACAAGCTTGCAGGAACAATATGTTCTGGGTTATAGACAACAACAAAAAACTATGTGTACTCCAAGTAACCTTTTGTACTCCAAGTGTGAAAAACATTTTGCGCAGCTTACATGAAACTAAAGATAGACAAGAGGTGTGAGAAAAGAGCGGTAGCTAAGAGCGGGGATTTTTTGCAAGCAGGGCATTGTTCTGTCTAGATAGAATTTATGTTAGACGAGATCTTGAACACAGACGTATACAGACGTTTCCTTTTAAGCTAAACGAGACACATCTTTATGACAAATGCAGCCCACTCAGGATATGTTGGGGGTATATAATCTTGGCAAAGGGGACTGACCTTTGCCTTCTCATATCAGACGTTCTCTGTATGTGAATGCCAATTTCTTGCAAGAAATAAACATTTTGATACTTTGACTTTTCAAAGGTTCCACTTGTCTGTTTCCTCCTCACTTTTCAAATATAATAATTTCCACAACACACGATAGGCCACATGAGACAAGGCCACTTTAGGCCACATGAGACAAGGCCACTTTAGGCCACATAAGACTTAGGCCACATAAGACGAAGACCACGATAGACAACATTAGACGAAGCTACAATAGGCCACATGAGACAATGCCACTTTAGGCCACATAAGACGAAGGCCACGATACGCCACATGAGACAAGGCCACATTAGGCCACATGAGACAAGGCCACAATAGGCCACATGAGACGAAGCCAGGATAAGCCACATGAGACGAAGCCACGATAGGCCACATGAGACGAAGCCACGATAGGCCACATGAGACGAAGCCACGATAGGCCACATGAGACGAAGACCACGATAGGCCACATGAGACAAAGCCTCGATAAGCCACTGGGAAGGCAGATTGTTTCAGATCGCATCATTGTTGAATATACTGAGTATTATTTGAAACCCATCTCTCAAAAGACACACAAGTTATCTTAAAGATACGTATGATTTTATTAAAAAAAGTTGGCTGACTATCAATTCCTTTTATGAATTATTTTTATTTACAATTGACATCAACAGCCTCTACACAAACATTTAAACTGATGCTGGTCTGGAGACTGTCTAAGACCCCAAGAATCCAAGACCCGATGAGTACATTTGGAAATTATTATGAATTAAACTAACAAGCCTGTAGTCTGGCTCCTTAAAACAGCTTGAACGATTTTAAATAATAATTGTGATTGTGTCGTTTGGATTGTTTATGTATTCTTTTCCCCTTTTTCCCTTTTTTTGGTTTCTTTTGTTGGTATGACAGGTTTCTTAGCCAGTGTATATCCACATGTGAATGTTTTTCTTTTTTCTTTGGTATTGTTCTTTTATTTTTGTTTATCATTTGCTTTAAGAAGCTTTATTCACAGATTTGCTGTGTGGTTTGTCCCTTCTGTTAAAGTTGGGTTGATTATGGTCTCTTATAAACTGTGGGTATTTCATTGGTAAACTGGGCAAGAGATTCATTTTTAAAATGTTTTAGAATAAAAAAAAAATTGTGAATTTTTTTTTTTGTATCATTTCGGAAAGTCATGTCTCTGTCTTTAATCCAATCCGAACCAGCAGGGTCCTTCATATTATTGTAACTCCTTTTGGTTTAATTCCTTTTGGGGTATTTATATTTTATTTTCCTGGGTGGAGAAATAACCAAGGTGGCGTAGTCAGGTTTCCTAAGTATTTTTAGCCAAAGGTTACACATGGAAAGAGTAGTTAGTTATCACCTTATACCATATATATATATATATATATATATATATATATATATATATATATATATATATGAGCAACTAGATGTACTGCAATTTGCCAATTTGCATATAAATCGCAAAGAGGGACAGAGGATGCCACGCTCACTATGGTTGATACAATTGCTAGCCATTTACAACAAGCAAAGGCTTATTGGCGTGTTATTTTTGATTATACCTCTGCCTTTAATACAATGCAGATATATTTACTCTTGGAACGTCTCCTGGTTCTAGGTGTAAATGGAGGAATAGTTCATTGGATATATTTTCTTTTTAACAAATAGACCACAGTGAGTTTGTGCTCGGGGGGTTAAAGTGCCCCTATTATATTATTTTAAAGTGCCCTAATGTTGTTTTGGAGTCTCAAAACAGGTTTACATGCATCAAAGGTAAAAAAAAACTGTTTCATTTTCTCATAATATACATTTGCACATCACCACAATTTTAGTGATTATCAAACGACTCATCCGATGAATCAATCTCTCTAAATTCCTTCTTTCCGGAAGCTACTCTGCTCTGATTTGCCAGACAGCTCAGTCTGTTGTGATTGGTCAACCCCATACAGTGCGCGTGTCAAAAACAAAAAAGCCCATTGCCAAAACAACGTCAGCTGTCCTGAGGCTTCCTACACCGCAAACTAAACACAGTAACCAACAATCACATTGATCTGAGCGCGAGTCCGATGATGAAACATTGGAAGAACTAAGTTAGTTATTCAACCCAAACCTCCATCGCAAGGATGACTCGAGCAGGACGTTTCTCAGTGATACACTACTCAGTTTGAGGAACATTATGAGATGTTGCAATTCCTCACCATCAGCATTAACAAGTGCATGTCCATCAACAAAACCGATTATTTTACTTGTACTTATTTATTTACCGAGTATGTTTCTAATTTATTGCGGTGAACATGTGGAAACTGTATCAATAACAGTGCATACATTAGCCGAGCGTGAATGACTGATGTAACATAAACGTTGGTAAAACAAATCTTGCTCCATGCTTAATCTTTACTCAAAGTAGTGAGAACGACATACGATCTGCATTAATAGACACAGTTATAGGTAATAGTGGCCCACAGCTGATTAGCAGAAGTATTTCAGTAAGAAAATAATAATGTGAGTTAGACAGTTAGCAGTTAGAGACCTACTCAATATAAAACTCAAAACTAAGTATTTTGAACACCATCTTTCAAGAGCAAGCAGTTTGCGAATCCTACATTGAACTCCGAGATTTGAGAAGCAGTCGTCAATAAAATAAAGGAAACACAGCAAAAGTTTAGGATTATACTGCTGTGGTATCGTGGTAAAGATTAATTTTAACCACTGATTCTTCACATGCTCGTCCTTGGGCAGTGAAAAAAAAAACTGGCTTTACCTTCACATTGTAGAGCACAGCGCCGTCTTCTCGACATGATGCTATCCAGTATCCACAGGAATCAGTGGCAGTGTTTGAGGGTTCAAGTTTTCCCTAGTGTCTGTGCGCGCAATAAGTGGGAAGGCAAAATGCTAATGTTTCGTCTTGACGTCACAACGAAACGGCTTATGACTCGTTTGAAAAACAATTAATTTCATTGACTCAGAGTCAACTCTTACTTTTGAAAGACAATAACTTTATATACTTTCAGATTTAACCCGCTGGGGTCGGCAAACGCGCTGGCGCGTTTTGCTTGTTTTTTTTTACATAGCAGCAAAATAGACTTAAAATACTCTGTCATTTTTGGTCACACAGACTTAAATATATAGTATGTTTTGTCAAAAATAAACTCATCAACTAAGATGTTATAGTGTTTGTTCCAATGTAACGTTAGGCTAAATCAAACTAATGAATCCTTAACTTTGAAATATGTATGATAAAATGTATACTTAAAAAAAAGAAAGATTACACTTGAAATATTGTTAAAATTGTAATTGTTGTTGATTTAAAACAAGAAAGAAAAGTTTCCAAATCTAAATTTGAACTAATTCTGTAGAATGGCCCATATAGCCCATTTGAACAGGATTTGTTTCCAGGTATGACTATGTACTAAAAATGTGCTTTTGACTTTCATTTATATATATATATATATATATATATATATATATATATATATATATATATATGGTAACACTTTATTTTAAGGGGTGTGCATAAGACTGACATGACACCTTCATAATCATGAAATAACACATGTCATGAATATGAAGGAGGTTTTATGCTTGTTTATGACAACTGCCATTAAAGATACAATATGTAACAATTTTGTAATAAAAGATCCAAAAATCACTTGGGCAGTGTGATATATTTCCTGCAGTTATGTACTTACAAAATCCCAAAAGTCTCCAAAGATTTTTTATTTCAGAGAAATTCCAATTTTAAATAATTGTCCGTCCCGGAAAAAAATGTCGCCTGTCAGTGACGAAATATCCGCACTATCCTTGGTTTCCGCAATATCACGTGGACAAATGCGTTAGTAAAAAAAAGTTCCTCTAGCTGGGACACGAACTCGGGATCTCCCACGTCATATGATGGCACACTTGCCCACGACACTATTGTGATGCGATAGCCTATATCAACATTATAAATTATACAAAATTGTCGGCAGCGTCCCCGCACCCACGCATGTAATAGCCTATTGTGATTTCCGTCATTATTTTCTATTCTGTACAAGGTGGGCCGGCCCACATTGACCGGCCAGTCCGTGACCGAGATTAATGGCAGTGCAATTAAATACAATCGGATATCTGTTGTTAAAAAATATTAAGCCATTACTTGCAAATGTCCGTTCAAATTAAATTTTTACTACGATTGGTAAAACAACACGTCATTAACTATAAACATCCTAAAACTATGCAGCATTAACCTAACAAATCATTTGACAAATAGCTGTAACAGGATAATATAGCATAACATTTCGCGTTCCTTGTAGTTAATTCATTATTATGACATAAAATTTCAGACGTACAGGTAATACAAAAACTAATAAATGACCTCATCCGTGATCATGATTCATTAATTCCATACTTCTCTGGATGTTGAAAACTACATCTCCCATCGTTCCACTCTCCTTCATAGCGTCATCAAGCTTCGCCTTTGTTATTGTTGGAAACAGCGCCCTCTTGTGGCTCAAATTCTTACATACGGTAGCTTTAAGTGCCATTCGCTCAATTATGACATTTATAAATCAAATATGACATTGTTTGAGATGTCTTTGTTATGACAACTTGACATAAACCAATACACCATAACCTGTTAGTGTTTTTGTCATGACAACTTGACATTACCAAGACAACATAACCTGTCATAAATATGTCTGAAAATGATTAATGATCAAACTTAAAAACCCACTTAGCTTTATGGGTTAACATTACATTAAACTGTCATGTGATTGGTTTTGACATTCGGTGTCATGAGGCCATTATAACTGTGTCAGGAATATTTTTCTTGACCTCAACTACAGTGGTACAAATTTTAATTTGTCATTAAAATGAAAAATATTGTAATGTTAACCCATAAAGCTAAGTGGTTTCTTAAGTTTGATAATGAATCTGCAATGTCATGTTTATGACAATTTATGTTGTCTTGGTATTGTCAAGTTGTCATTACCAAGAGACTGACAGGTTATGATGTATTGGTTTATGTCAAGTTGTCATAACAAAGACATCTCAAACAATGTCATATTTGCATTAAAAATGTCATAATTAAGTGAATGACACTTAATGACAGTTGTCATAAACATGCATAAAACCTCCTTCATATTCATGACATGTGTTATGTCATGATTATAACGGTGTCGTGTCAGTCTTATGCACACCTCTTCAAGTAAAGTGTTACCATATATATATATAATTTTTTTTTTTGTTCTCACATTCTTTCTTGTGTGACACCTGAATGAAAGGCTCATTATGTGAGCCATTGTCTTCTCAGGTGTGAACCACTTACTATTCATGATGGTGTTGGATCGTCCACGCCCCTGCGCATATTGTCTTCCCAAACAAAAAGTGTTTTACAAAATGTAAATCAATGTATTGTTCTATGTGAATCACTAGGCAGTAGGCAGGATGATTTTCAGATCATTTTGAAGGAAAAACTCTAAGCGACAACATCCATTACTCAAAACTATTGTGGACACATATTTACTATGTGTTTTGTGGCGTTATTTCAGACACTTTAATTTTTTGTTTATTGAATAACCATGCATAAACATTATTCTCTCAAAAATACAAACATGTACATGCATGTTGCTCACATATTATGGTAGCCCTGTTTGTGATAGAGTGTAATTACACCTTAGCCATTACAGTTTTTCTCAAATGCTAAAACATATTTCACAAACGTTTCCTCCATGTTCCCCAATGTCTAAACACAACACCCTTTTCTAAAGCTACATAAACACAACCACACCTTCTCACTTCAAAACTCAAACTTTCACAACAAAAGAGCAGCTCGAAGCTTTCAAAAATGTAAACACTATACACATCATTACACACTACAGCAAAACAATTGAAAACACAATGCTCAATTTGTGAGAAGGTTCTTTGTTTCATAAGTGCCAATGCATATTTTTAGAAACTTTACAGTAATGGTTCTTCTTAGATCTCAGCAGAGGATTAGGCATTTAGATTTGTGAGTTTCATATGAAGAGTATAAATCTATAGGAAATTCTGCATGTACACTACTGTAACACAACTCAATGCAAAAACACAATCTATTGCACACAACAGTATTCTTGAAAACATGATCAGGGTGTGAAGTTTTTTTTATTTACTTTATTCACACCACACACACACCACAATCACTGTGCGGCATCATGTCGCTGAGCTGCATCGGGCCACATCACCTCACCACATCGCAGGCTATATTGTCTCTTGCCAGGCACCGCGGGGAAAAAACGCCCTGGAATGGCGAAGGCCTCTACTGGGATGTCAACACAGGCCAGCTCCATTGCCCTTAGGAGGTTATCTCTAGTGTATGGTTGTCTGTCATAAACCTTCCATCTCCACGATGAGAAGAACTCCTCTATAGGGTTCAGGATAGGGGAGTAGGGTGGCAGACAGACATTTAAAAAGTGGTTACTGTTGGTGGTGAACCACTCTCTGATTTGGTTTGTTCTGTGGAAGCGTACATTGTCCCAAATGATCACATAAATGTGATGTGCGGGCCCAGGATGGTGTTGTTGGCGGTCCAGGAGGATGTCTTTTAGCTCCTCTAGGAAGGTGAGGAGACGTTGGGTGTTGTAAGACCCAAGGACAGCATGCCGGTGGACAAGCCCCTCCAAACCCATGGCCACAGGTGTTCAGAACAACAGTCAATCAGGTAGCACAGTATTGTCCAGAAGTAATGTAGGCCACTGAGCAACACAGTATGTCCACTAACTGTACTGTGAACATGGAAGTATACTTACTTGCACATACTCGTAACGTAGGTCTTTGTGTCGCGCAGAGTAGCGCTCAAAGGAAACCCTATAGACCTGTTTCATTCGCATCTTTTGACGCCGGAGAACTCGGCCTATTGTGGCCAAGCTGACATCATCAATGCTCTCAAAGTTGACATTATCGGCAATGACTTTGTCTCTGATCTCCCGGAGTCTGATGAGGTTGTTCTCACGAACCATATCCACAATTAGGGTTTCTTGTGCCACTGTAAATATGGCAACCCTCCCACCTCTATGTGGCATTCTTTTAACTCTAAAGAAAGAAACATGTGTTGTCAATTTTTTTATTTTTTTTATTTTATTTAACCTTTATTTAACCAGGAAGTCGACCCGACCCGACCCACTTAAAATAGAACCGAGACCCGACCCGAAATAAAATCAGTTTAGCCAATCACATTATAGACACACTTTTTTCAAATTTGTATTGCCTTTGGCGGCTTGCCTTAACACAAGGACAACAGCCGAAGCTGTCAAAAAGCCGATAGCCTGTACATGGCTAACGCGTTACCACAAAACAATTAAATTTCGTCTAGCACATCAGCTTCACAATTTTATATATATTTAGCCTATATATTATTTCATCAATGTTGATTATATGAGAAGTGAAAAGCATAGTAGCCTAAGATCATACGTTGTGCAATATGTCGGGAGACAGAGGCAGACATTATTGACCACTTCATTATAAGTTTCTTACTTTATAACGCCTTTCTTTAAATTGAATTTCGTTTTGTATTAATTTTATCTTAATTTGAAATTATGTTTCATAACCAATTGTCTGAATTGAATAGGCTAAATAAGAAGTAATAGCAGGCATCAGGACACGGAGCGGAGGCAACGGCGCATGAACTGGAAATTAACGAAACTCAGCGTATAAGCTACATGCCTTACAGACCTGAGAAACATATAGAAAGCTTGAAATGTGTAGCCTACTTTTAAACAAAACAATTCAAAACGAAAGAAAACAGCTCTGTCTCCTGTCCTGGCAATATTTGACATAGGCCTATAGCCTATTCAATAATCATTAAGCTACTTTTTCCGTTTCTTTGTGACGTTTTTCATGAACGAGTTATCATCTCTCAATAGTTAATAGCCTATTGTTATTTGGTGTTCAGTTTATACAGGTTTTCAAATGTTATTTAATAAAAATATTATTTTTTTCCCCTGTGGCTGTGTTTGCATTAAAGGGATAGTTCACTTTTAAATTAATTGTTGATATGTTTTAGCTTACCTCAAGGGCATCCAAGATGTAGGTGTCTTTGGTTTCCACAGTATTTTCAATTTTGATATTTTTAGGTCAAACCGTTCTTGTCTCAAAGTCATATCATGCAGGTCTATGGGGTCCACCTCAAAGAGCATGCACAGAGAAGTCCAAATGAAACATGATTTAATGACTCATAAATGTAAGTACACATTGAAGGCCTAAGACACGAAACGAGCGGTTTGTGTGAGAAAACTGAACAGTATCGGTTTTACCTCTTGTAACACAGCCATGTCCAAGTACTCTGAGGGCGCGGGCGCTTCCTTCTGTGTGATGTGTACACAGACTGGTGCATAGAAATGTATACACTAGATGTCGCATTAAAGACATTCGTTCCAATGAACTGCCGTAGCCAAGGCGACATCTACTGTATACATCTATGCACCAGTCTGCGCACACGTCACACACCAGGAAGCGCGCGCGCCCTCAGATCACTTGGACCTTTCACAAGGCGCCGCATCTCACTGTGCGCGCTTGCCACTTCACTACCGTCAGCAGCAAGTAGCTAGCGTCATACTTTTCAGTTTAGGATGCAGGAACATTGCAAGTCTGTGTAAACGATGAATTTCGAACTTATCCTGGAGGATAGTTTTGTAGATGTGTTCCTAAAAATATGCATTTATTTTTACATTTGCACGTGACTGTTTTGAACCCGTGTTTAGACCCGCGTTTCCCCCGTGTCCGACCCGACCCACACCCGTATACGACACAGTTGGATATTTTTCACCCGTTTGAGCAAAATTTGCGGGTCACCCGTCGGGTACCCGAACCCGTGCAGGACTCTGGCGTATTAGCCTGCGTCTGTCTCCTGCACGCGAGAGGAGAAGACAACGAGTAAATGTCAGTTCAATAGTAAGTTCATTCTTTGTGCTTATAGGATTGTCTATGAATTATGATGATATTGTAATCATTGTTTTAACTACGTACGAGGCACTGCGAGTGCGAGCTGACATCGCGTTTGTCTCTCATGCTTGCTTTCACTGCATGATGTGTCTGCATATAGATATATCCCCAAATGAGTTTTTGTCTCATTATATTTATATCATATTATGTTGTTATATTAGAATATCACAAGCAAGAGTGCCGTTTTCCTGTGCACAATTGCAAATGTGCTATTTATTTTATACAACAGTTAAATTAACAATAAAGTTACCATTGTTTGTTACTTTTTATATTGTCAATATTGTTTGTTTCCCCCTTTATTTCACCGACGAGAATTTCATAATGAAACTGTAGTCCAACAGACAGCGATTTTTTTAAAAACTGAAATCCGCGTTTTGAACGAATCA